>JABUQX010105714.1:25000-35971 GCA_015478945.1 Trachelipus rathkii | reverse complement strand
GTAATCTTATGGGGCGTGGTTAAGTGGAGAAGAATGAGCGTGTTAGGGAACTGTGTGGTGTGAAGGAAAGTCGTGAAGAGAATTAATGAGCTGTGTTTAGATGGCTTTGGTTCATTGAAAGGATGGATGATTAGTTTGTTGGTTAAGCGATGAATAGAGGTGTGTGTTGGGGATCGACTGGCTGTGGAGAATTAAAGAAAAGGAAAGTGATTGAGTCAGTATAGGTGTTGTGAACCTCTTAGGGTGGATTTTTGGCTTGCTACGGGCTTGACACTTAATGGTTGGGTATGTGGGAGTCTTTCCTTTCGACTTACGTCATATTCTTTCTATTAAACTCTGTTTCCGGTATGTGTTGAGTACCTCACCCCCAATCTAGGTTCCAGGAGAAAGAAAAGAAAGAGAAAGAAAAAAAGAAGAAAAGAGAAAAAGAAAAAAAGAAAAAATTGTAGAAAAAGAAAAGAAATAATAATAATAACAATTTAGTACAAAAATAATGAATATTAACAATAATAATAATAATAATAATAATAATAATAATAATAATAATAATTAATTATAATATGCTAGAAACAGAATAATACTTACCTTTATAAGAGTAAGTTTCTTTCCTCGATGGTATAATATATAATTTTCAAGTTTGATCTGATTCATCTGCAGCTCTAATGATGCTTAAATCGTCAAACGCCTTCCCACAAGGCCTCAGTTTGTCTCTGAAATAAAATGCTCTTAAAGAACTAATGCTAAAAATTGATTAATAACACCCCACAGAACAACCATAGACCGTCAAATCAGTGTGATAGCTGTTTCGTCTTCGCTCTGGCGCCCCTCCCCCCCTCAGGGTATGATCCATATATTTCATAATGCCCTCCCCTATTTGTTTCAAAGATTTCCTCCCAAACAATATGGACGAAACGTACACCTTTTGCTAAATGCTCGGACTTAACGGATATCAGACGCAACTTCGATACACTTGCTTTAACGGATCTCTGGGCCCGCCCTGCTGTGGTGGCACAATCCCTCTGAATCCATCCGCTTCTCATCGGAGGAGGGGCTACCGAATGAGTGAGTGAGAGTAAAGTAAGTAAGTAAGTAAGTTACTACGTAAGTAAGTACCTTACTAAGTACGTAAGTAACTATTAAGTAAGTAATTACTAAGTAAGTAAGTAACTAGTTAACTTTACAAAGTAACTAGTAAAGTTAGTTAGTATATATTATATATAATTATATATATAATATATATATATATATATATAATATATATAATTTATATATTCATCGTATTTCTGTATATATTTATAATATATTAATATATATAATATATATATATATATATATATTATTATTAAATATAATATATATATATTGCACAAAATTGATTCATTAATATTAATTTTATAGTTATAAACTTACTGTAAATAATTTTAATAATTAAATAAAATATATACGAAAAATATCTTTGTTATGCCCGTGACATAAAATAAGAAGAAAATATAAAATTAAAGTTTAGTGAAAGAAAATCTATACTTTTTTCGTTGGGAAGGCTTAGAGCATAGAATAAAGTCCTTTCCACGTTGTTTGACCCAAAGTGACAAAAAAAAAAAAAAAAAAAAAAAAAAAAAATAAATAAATATAAAAAAAAAAAAAAAAAAAAAAAAAAAAAAAAAAAAAAAAAAAAAAAAAAAAATTAAAAAAGTAAAATTTCAGTGAAGTTAATAACTTTGGAAAAATAAGCCAGTATAGGCCTAGGCTACTCACGCACTTAAATGCGTTCAACAATAAAAATAAAAAGACTATAGTTTTTAGTGCATTCATAAATAATAAAGCAAGAAAAAATCTACAAATATAAAAGTGAAAAACACAAAAATAAAGGAAAAAGTTTTAAGTTAAAACTAGGCCTAGTACTAGTTTAAGAGCCTAGCCTACTGAACTATCTGTCCTCTCTTAGGGCCTATATAAGTAAGCTACAACTATTATTATGGCAACAGGCCTATTTTTATAAATAAATGGTTTTAATAATTTTTTTTTTTTAACAATTTTACAAAATTAGCCTACTTGGGTAATTGTGTAGTTAAAGTGAGTCAAGTGCTTTTACTACAAAATAACTAATAAAACAGTGAAATAAAGTTTTTAAGTGAATGTACAATTAAGACTGTGTAAAAAAAAAAAAAAAAAAAAAAAAAAAAAAAAAAAAAAAAAAAAAAAACTTTTTGTGAATTACAACGATGACTTCGACTAGAAGCAGGTCTGGTGCTCAAAATTTAAATAATCCACCGTCTGGAATTTCTATACATCAAGTAGATGTTGAAATAAATGAAAATGATGGACAAAATGAAAATCTAAATAGGAACGATGGTCACAACTCAAATAACTCATCGGTTGAGAGTGATCGTTCTCGCACCCCATCACCCGAACCACATCGAAGAACTAGGAAAGTACTCTCTGTGCAGGATATTCCTCGGTTTGAAACAAGGGATGTGGGAAAGTGGTTAGATAGAGTGGAATTTCTATTTAGCCTATATTTTGTTACTGATAATATCGAAAAAGTTCAACTTCTAGGTCCTCTCTTACCTTCGGCTATAACTTCAAGAATAAGCTATCCTATCAACGACCAAACATATGAAGAATTGGTTCGCCTTGTAACTGAAACTTATGCTCCATCGGATAAAGAGAAAGCTGAAAATTTATTTCGCCAGGAACTTAAACCTGGTGAAAAGCCCACAGCATATCTTAACAGAATTAAAGCATCATTAGGAATCCGCAGTTATCAATGGCTTTTACATCAAAATGAAAACCTTATGAAACAGATGTTTCTTCGTGTTCTACCTGAGGATCTGGTACCGTTATTAACGGTTTTGAAAGGGGATGCGGATATTCATAAATTGGCCGAAGCAGCTGACGTGTTCATGGAATCCCAACGTCATAAATCAAAATCCTATCCAGATTATTCGGTCAATGCTGTGACTCCATTCATCCCTACCAGGGCAAGTGATCCCCAACCTAGGAAAGAAGACCACATTTCACACAATGATTTGGCCCAAATAAACAATCAACTAAGTGAGATGTTCCAGAAGTTGGAGGCCCTCACCTATCAAGTAAATCAATTAGATCTACGGATGTCTCGTAATGATAATGGTTGGGACAGAGGTCGCTCTCCTGGCTGGGACAGAGGTCGGTCTAACCGTCGTCGATCATCTTCAGGATTTAGAAAAGATGGACCCCTTTGCTACTACCATTTCACCTTCCGTGAAATGGCTAGCAGGTGCCAAGGAGGCACTTGCAAAATGGCTCATTTGTTGGCACAAGCGCCATCACAAAACAATGCTGGACCTACTTCCCTACCTTCGCAGGGAAACTAAGTATAGGGGTGGAGTTACGCCCCTGTACAAAGAAAGTGCGTTTTAATCCAGTTGTAACTCGAAAAATTTGTAAGTACAAAAGTAGTTTTAACAATATAGAAAGTCTTAGGGAGGAAAGCTACCCCCAACCAAATTTGAATAATAATTACAACAGTATAGGTAAAAATGTTAATACAATTTTGCATGCTAATAAAAATAATAATCCAGGTTCATGCTAATTCAAGTGAAAATGCTACTAATGGCGTAAAACAATCTGTTTTATGCGAGAGAGCTTCTCAGTTGAGTGAAAATGAATCTTGGTATAGGGAAAATTTGATTTCCTCTGATAATAGTGTTAAGGGTAAGGATATGCATTATCAAGGTAGCGAACAGGCAGTTATTGGGCTGGAATCTTTAGTTCCAAGCCAAAATACTGCGATGCGGGTTGAAAATGCAGATTCTTGCAATGGGTCAGTGCTTCCCAAAGTTTTAAATGTAAACGAATGTAAAATTTTTGCAATTAATTGTCTCCTTCGTATATATGACGCTAATTCAAAGCAATTATTTCTGTTAGATACAGGGAGTTCATTTTCTATTTTAAAGGCTTCTGCAGAACAAAGGAAAGATCCTATTGGCTTTCTTACAGCTGCTAATGGAAGTCAGATTAACATTTATGATTGTATAACTAAAAAATTAAATTTCCTGCTTAAGCGGGATTACGAACATAATTTTTTTATTGCTGATGTAATTGATAATATTTTAGGGATAGATTTTTTTACTAAATATAAATTTAACCTAGATTTTAGCTCAAATATTATAATTGATGCCACAACTGGTCTTTCTTGTGAAGTCATTCAAGGGAATGATTCTGAAGCACTACCCATAACAAATGATTTTAATTATATAAATTTAACTCTTTCTCCTAAACTTCCTTCTGCGCCTTCCCTTTATACTTCTCTATTAGGTGAATATAAAATGTTGTTTGATGATTTATATAAAATTTTAGAAAATGTTAATGTGAGAGATAATAATTATAATAATAGTATCCCTGGGGGTAGCTATCAGGACAATGCCTCCTACAAGTGTAATAAAAATAGAAATGAAATAAGTATGAATAAAAGTGATATTAATAAAGAAAGTGATTTTAATAATACGAGTGAGATAGGTATTAGCAAATTTCCCCTTTCCCCCACTGAAGAAAATTCCTTAAATGAATTAATTCCATACAAATTTAAAGTTATGGGTTCCCCAATAAACATTAAAAGTCGCAGAATCTCTACTAGTTTATATGATAAGGCCAAAGAAGAGATAGGCAGGTTAGTAAATGCTGGGGTACTTTCTCCCTCGCACTCACCTTGGGGATTTCCGATTTCGGTACTTTCTAAACCTAGTGGTGGAGTCCGAATAGTAGCCGATCTGAGATTACTGAACAAACGAGCTGTTCGAGACAATTTCAGTCTCCCTAACTTAAATGACTTTACGAACTTACTTCACGGGTGTAAAGTATTTTCTGTTTTAGACTTAAAAAAGGCATTTTATAACCTTAAAGTCCACCCTGATTGTCGAAAAGTTCTTAACTATAAATACTCCTTTTGGCAGTTTCTCATATAATAGTATTGTAGAAGGCTTCCATTCCAGTCCCACTAGTTTTACAAAATACATATCTTTAATTCTTTCTAAAATTCCTAACATTTTTATATACATTGATGATATTCTCATTGCCACTCCTACTCATGATGAGCACATAAAGATTCTAGAAATGGTACTAGATCGGTTAAAATCTTTTAATTTGAGACTTAGTGCTGATAAGTGCCAAATTGGACAGTCTCGGGTTACATATTTAGGTTTTGATGTGTCTGAAGGCTCCATGCTCCCTAATGAGGATAAAACCACTGCTATTATGAATATCCCAAAACCCAAGACTATCAAAGATTTACGTTCTTTCATAGGCAGTCTAAACTATTTTCGCTCTTCTCTTCCGGGTATTTCTGAAATTATTTCTCCTCTTCTATCTTTTCTCAAAGGTGCACCATACTCTCAACGCAGAGTAAAATGGAATCCTGAGGCAGAAGAAGCCTTTAATATGGCCAAATTGGCCCTCAAAAATGCTATACCTTTGGGTTTTCCTTCTAATAATGCTCAAATATCTGTTTTCACTGATGCTAGTCAGACAGCCTTGGCAGGTGTAGTAGTTTCTACGGAAAATGAAAAAACAGTTCCGCTGGGATTTTACAGTTATCGATTGAATCCTACTGAAATTGGTTATAGTATATATAGCAAGGAACTCCTTGCCTTGGTTAAAACAATTAAGAAATTTTCCCACATAGTAGAAGCAAGGAAGGTAGATGTGTTTTGTGACAATCTTTCAGTCACACAGTCACTTAAAAAAGAGACTGATGCTAATCACTTGCTAGCAAGGGAGCAGCGATACCTAACTTTCTTGTCAGAGTATGATTTGACTGTACATCATATTAAATCCGAAGAAAATATTCTTGCAGATTTCCTGAGTAGAAATCCAGCTCATAGAACAACTGAATGGCCATCAAATTTGCCCACTCCTTCCACTTCTGCGGAAAAAGTAGAAATAGGTGCAGCAACAAGCTCTGCTCTTCAATTTGGAGATCAGATACCTGAAGCAGAAGTCATTCCAGAAGTATCCTGTGATGAAGTCTTGGTGTCACCAGATTTTCTACCCCAGCAGAATTCTTCAACAGAGGATGACGGTTATGCTCTTGCATCAATTTTCAATATTTCCGCCAATGATGTATTTAAGCTTTTTCAGTGTAAGATTGACTACAAAGAACTGCAAGCAGCACAAGAAGCTGATGTACAACTTCAGAAATATTTAAATAACCAAGAAAATACAGGTCTTAAGCTTACAAAAAGACTCTATTATTATCGGAATGACTTGGTCTCACTAGTCGTTGATGAATCTATTCCACTTTCACCACGTGTCTTTGTTCCAGAATCCTTTATTCTTCCTGTTATTTCTTATTCTCACTCTTTAGGGCATTTTGGTGTTAAGAAAACTCTGGCATCCCTTAGAAAGCGCTTTGTATGGAAAAATATGCCAAAGTACGTAAAGCAATTTGTACAAAGTTGTGATGCATGTCAGAGATCTAAATCTTTTCGCAAAATAAGCCCTCCATATGAATCTTATAGGCCAGTATCGGCCAAATTTCAAGTAGTCCATATTGACATTCTTAAAATGCCTCAATGCAAAAGCTATAAGTACCTTTTAACATTGATTGATAGGTTCTCCCGTTATCTCTTTGCTTTCCCTTTGAAAAACATAGAAACCTCTACCATAGTGGAGGTAATTACTAGAGAATTTCTACCCATAGCTGGAGTGGTAGGAACTTACGTTTCTGATAGAGGCACGCAGTTTACGTCGGACTTATTCAAGAGTGTGTGTGAGGAGTTAGGATCCCGGCATAACTTTACCTCCGCTGATTACCCCACAAAGAATGGCCTCATCTTCGAATACTCCATAGACATTGTTGAAGATCTTTGCGAGCCATGCTGTCGGATGAGTTGGAAGATGTGAAGTATTATTGGCTAGATCTTCTCCCCATTGTGCTATTGTGTTTGCGTACTGCCCCATTGAATTCAGAAGGAATCACCCCTGCCATCTTAATGATGGGCCAAAATCCAACTCTCCCTGGAGCATTAATAGACCAGCTGGAGTCCTCCTTTCCCATGTCCATGAAAACTTACGCTGAAAAACTAAAATTATTCTTAGGACTCCCTCTGTCTCCAGAATTTACTGCCAAGAACCCCAAAATATATGTGCCAAATAGTCTGCAAGATGCAAAATTTGTACTAGTTAAAAAACAGCAGTATGGCAGAAACAAACTAGAACCCATATATCATGGCCCCTATCCCATAGTAAAGTTATCTGGAAATAATGTGTACATAAATAAGAATAATCAAGTACAATGTGAAAATTTAATAAATGTAAAGCCATATTTTATGTTAAATAATGAATGTGAAGAGTTAGATGATTTATAAAGAAAATTTCTATTGGTGCTAAAGTTTATATATTCTAATGCCAGTAAACTCTTGTGATAAGTGATATAAAGGTGAAACTTTCATGTAACATGTTGATTACTTTTTAGGTATAGTCATTTTGTTAGATTTAAGTTTCCTCTACTACTTGAATTTTCACTTAATCTTCTCTATTCCTCCAAAATTAAGTATTTTAGAAGTGGCTGGGTGTTCAGGTGTGAATCTCCAAGTAAACTTGGAAATTCACCCTCCAAAAGTCACCACGTGCAACAAATTGGATTCATTAATAATTTGTTTATAAAATACTTTTGTATATTTGATGTGAATACTTTGTAATAATTACGAATATATGGCGAGAAATGCCATAATTGTAAAGTTGTTAACGGTTGGCAAATTGCCCCTCAAAATTACCCATGTCACATTTTATTTTGTTTTTTTATTTCTAGCCCGCCAAATAGAGTAGAGTAGATAAAAACAATAGCGCGTACGACGCACGCATAGTATAAAGTTATAAACTTACTGTAAATAATTTTAATAATTAAATAAAATATATACGAAAAATATCTTTGTTATGCCCGTGACATAAAATAAGAAGAAAATATAAAATTAAAGTTTAAGTGAAAGAAAATCTATACTTTTTCGTTGGGAAGGCTTAGACCTAGAATAAGTCCTTCCATATATATATATATATATATATATATATATATATATATATATATATATATTATACAATTTTATATAAGTATTATATATATATATATTATATATATATATATATATTATATAATATGCAAAATTGTATACTGTTTTTTCTCTAAGACAACGGAACAAGTTGTTTTCTTAAATATTTAGTATATATGCTGGATGGAAAGGAGGACAGGATGATTCTGCAGTGTGGTAGGAAAGTTATTTCAGTTGTTAGGAAGGGCTAGTGCAAATGAATCTTTGGTAAATTAACGAGGGGATATTTTGAGTGCGCTAGGGTTTTGCATGATTATACTTGTGACAGTGTGTCAATTATAGTTGGAAACTATGATGTGTGTAATATAAGGAATATAGATCTAAAATGAATTTTCTGATTTTGAGTAATTTCGAGAAAAAAACCCTGAAGCAATTAGATGTCTAAAAATAAAATATATTATATTTATCTTTATAAATACTATCCAAAAACCCCAAGTCTCTAAGTTACATTTTTTTTTTGGCATTTCGGACAGATTGTTAAAAAAAATGTTTAAATACAAAATAGCCCTTAATTTTTTTTTTGTACTCCTTATCATTTTTATCAAATTAGTTTTTATGCATTTTTCAAAATACCATCCACCTGACCATTGACCTATGGGCGGCATCATTGTAATGGCTATGCAAATTGGTCATGCGTGGCCAATGGTTAAAAAGACTTGGCCTATAAAAAATACCCTCAATAAAAATTACCATAATTCGTCTACTTTATCTAATTGAAAACCTTAGTAAAAAATTTAAGCAAATTTATTTTTTCTTATCCTTTCCCACGATCCCGCAAATTGGGGGTGGGTAGCAATGCGCACCTGAAACAGTAGCTTAAGTAGAAGAACCCCCCCCCCGCCTGACGTAAGTTCGAAAAGAAAACCCCATATTCTTGAGTGTGAAGCCCGTTGCAGCCAAAATTTTACTCTAGAGATCGAAACACCAAAACTTGACCCCCACTGTGGCATTCGTCAATCTGGGGGGCCACGCCATTGTCCCCTCACCAAAACTTGACCCCCACTGTTGGCATTCGTCAATGTAGGGTTCACACTGGGGTGGGCCCACAACCATGTCCCTCACAAAATCACACCATTTACTCTTATATTTTTTTTTTACACCAATTCCTCTAGCTTGTCCTAATTTCAACATTCCTCTCTTTTTGACACTTTTACAAACTTCAATTCCACTTTTTTCTTTAGTTTCCCCAGCGGTCGATTCCCAACACACTTACCTCTATACATCTTATCATCCATATTTCCATATGACCAAACCCATTTATTCTCTCATTCACGTCTTTCTCATACCACACAGGTCCCAACACGCCTTTTATTTAGTTTAGTTTATTTTATTCAATGTTTTTTTTTTTTTTTTATATAATTACTAGAATGAAAGTGTCATCGATGTTGTAAGAAGAATTTTCGTCTCAGTGGAGAGACGACGTCATTGAAGAACACGTTTTATTTGATGGAATTGCGATTGTCGTACTAAGTCGGCATTAATTTTATTATTAGCGTTTTTAATTTTTTCTACGTAATATTCTTTCAGCAGAGAACTTTAAATGTGATAGCTATATTAATTTACATTTTAAGTTTAAGGAGGTCGTGACCTTTGATTTACGTATTTTGACAAAATACCATAGCGTAAAGTGAAGAGGGATACACCTTTGTTATATTCTCACGTGTAAAATGAAGCGAGGGTATAATTAAATAATCTAAAAGAAGGGATTATTTTTTAATGTCTATCTTTCAAGAAACGTCAATCTTATTTACTTCACTTCAAAGTAATTTTTAAATGAAGTTTGTTGTTGCTTTTTATCAGGATTTTTATCACCCATGTTATCAATTCTTCTCACACCTAATACGCCCGTAAGATTACCCATCTGAAAAGACTGTACCTTAGATCTATACCTCTTAAATACACTCCATAGTTTCGCTACTATAAATTAAAACCGGTAACAACATCCCTTCACGCAGAACCCAGGCACACTCAACACTTAAGTCTCCTTGTCTTCACCAAAGATTTAATTGCACCAGCCACCTTCTTACAACTCACAACTTTCCTACTACACTCAGCATTATCTGTTACCTTTTCATCCAACATGTATAACAAATATTTAAACTGATACTTGTTCCAGTTACCTACCATCCAACATGATTTCACACTGCAGCCTCTCCTTGCCCACCATAAAAATCACCTTACTCTTACCCCTTCCCTCCCCCCCCCCCATTTTACACCCCCTGTCAAACCACTCTACCAATCCTTTCAAACATTTACGGTGAAAAAATATGCTGCTAAGAAATTTGCTTACCATACACATAATATGAAAATTGGTAATATAGGCCAGTGTTCGCTTAGGATGGATTAAATTCAGCATCAGGCAAAATTTATGGCAGCTTCACACACTTAGGTTATCTATTTATATTATTGAAAATATCACCCATTGAAAAAAAAATTTTTCCAAATCCTATTCCTTGTTCAACAGGTAATGATAGTTATTAAAAAATAAAAGCCAACATAGTCTAAAATTACACTCTATATCTTCTAAATGAATTATTTTCATGAAATAAAAAGTTTACATTTAAAAATAAAAATCTTCTTACCATTGAGACTTAAAAGTTTCTCTTTAAGTTTTTCTCATGTTTTAAAGGGATGTTCTCGGAAGCAATCAAGTAACTCTATTTTTTGCCTTTTCATCAGAATTCTTTCTTTCTAACTTCATTCAGGAGAGTAAGAAATGATATTTGACTCTAACATTTTAAAAAAAAAAATATATTTATGTTGTATATATATTATTTGCACATATATATATATATATATATATATATATATATATAGATATCCTTTATGTTTCCCTATATATATATATATATATAATATATATATTATATATAATTTATTCTTTCTT
>JABUQX010105714.1:2500-17500 GCA_015478945.1 Trachelipus rathkii | reverse complement strand
AATAGACATCAAGGAATTCGACACAGTTCCACATAACCTTTTAATAAAAAAGTATTAAACATATAGATGTAGGCATCAATGACATGAAAATAATAGCAAACCTCCTATCTGGTTGAACAGCTACTGTCATACAAGGACGCTACTCCTCCCGTACATACAAATTATATAATGGAGTCCTCCAGGGGACCATCCTATAACCAACACACTCTTTAACCTTTTAATGCATGACCTACCACATCCCCTTTTATAAAAATCAAGTTATTCAGACAACCTAACAATCAAAGCTCAAAATTCCTCTATAAATACAGCAAGCAGAGAACTACAACAATATATAAACCAAAGAGAACATTGGTTAGCAACTAACAGAATGACTGTATTACCTCAAAACTTCTCTATCACATTACTTACCCCTGATAGATGAGAATCAAATATTTAATAAACAATAATACTTCTAGAGCCACACAAATAAAGCGCAATGAAAACATTAACAGGAACAAATTTTTGGCCAACATGAAGAGACCCTCACGATAGTACGAAGACAACACCTCCAGTCCTCCACCCTTCTTAAACAAGGCATCATCTGCCTGGGTACCGGCAATATCAGTCAAATATTCATAAATTAGAAGCCATAACAAAACAAAGCTCAGAATATTATGAGACTGCTATCCCTAAACACCCATTCCCTACCTATTTACCGAAACAAAGGTTCTCATTATGAAACCCCATCTTGCCACGACAGACTGTTAATTTTACAGCAAATCATTCTCAACATATCACTCCCTGCATCAAACACTACAGCAACCTCCGGCAACAAGAAGGTAAAAAATAACACCAGCAATCTACAATTCTAACATATACAACTTTAGCTGAAAGTTGAATATGCCAATGAGTAGAATATTGTTCCATCCATAAGAGTATTGAAGCACTCTTGTAGATGGAACAATGTATTACTCATTGAAATATTCAAGTGGCATTAATGGTATTACAAACAAAACTCTTCTCAAAAGAAGCAGAACTATTCTACTACTATAATTCAATTTTCAATTCCCAACAATCACTTGATACAATTTCCTCTCCTTTTAGTATTAGCTATCCTTAAAATATTTCTTTCCTTTTAGTCTCATTTGGGTTATTCACCAACATAAGTAAAGTCATTTAATGACTTATTTATTATTATTATTATTATTATTTTTATTTTTATTATTATTATTATTATTATTTTCTTCCTCCTATGCCTACAGGACAAGGTGCTTGACATGCATCGAAAAGAAAAGCAGAAGAATATGACAAGTCGAAAAGCCCAGCCTTACCGCCTCTTGCCTGTGTGTTTGTGTGTGTGTGTGTGTGTATTATTATTATTATTATATACCAGCTCTCTCTAACTTTTGCCAACCTACTGCCCCTTTGCCAAAACTCTAACTATATATCAAGAATATTTAGACTAGTTCTCCTTCCTTCTTATGTCCGTTATTACTTCCCTCTTTCTAATTCCCTCTATACCTCTCCTTTTTACTTTCATTTTTCATATAGAGTTTTATCTTAGAGAACCTGATCCATTTTCGCTCCTATATAATATATAATCCAATATCATGATTCTGTCACAAAATAAATAAATAAATTTCATTTAGCACAAATTTAAGTAAAGTCTCTTTACACCTTACAACACCTCATTCCTATTCTACCCTGGTTCTAAAATTGATGGTCAACTACGATCCCAATAATAGTTTGAGAAAAATATAAAATATAAATACCTGAAATATTCTGGTGAAGAAAGGTTAGTCTTGTCAAAAAAGGTAGAACTATTAAGAGCTGTAGAATGAAGTCTTAAGGTAGTTTTACCTACTGTTTCAACATCTTTCCTGCCGATATCTTTCTTTGATTTTTGTTAAAAGGGTGTGTCTGCTGAAAGCTTTGGTGCAGCGGTTTTGTTTTAGCCGGTTTGTTTGCTGAATTTGCGATTCTAAAATCAAGTGATTTAAGTAATGTGTTTTAAAAATCATTATACATTAATTTCAAAACTAAAGTTTCAGTAACTACAAAAATTGAAATTTTCTTTCATTGTGTATCTACAAAGGTTTCTATAGTTAATTTTAATTAAAATTTTAGTGCTCTAATGAAAATTAGTTTTTTAAAAATGAAATGTTGAATATGTGTTAAATACGGATGAAATTGAAACTAGTGAGACAAGATTTGATTTGAGGATGGTATAATGTTATTTCAGCAATTTAGGTAAGAGTGATGAATATTTTTAATATATTGAAAAGGACTAATGGGTGAAGTGGGTGTATACAGCTAAAGGGTGGTGTTCATATCTATTTAAATCTTATCTTAGTAATTATGCCCCGTGTTTGGACTCATACCAAAAATTCGTAAGAAGTTGTCCATGTTTTATATAAAATATCTTGAAGCCGTTTTCGTTTCTGCATTTGTGCGCGAAACGTGGAAATACTAAAGTCTGCGTTTTTTTGACATTTTGTAGAAAAGTATACCAAACGTAGTTTCTAATTCTGTAGGATTGCTATTTCCCATGCTTGCTGAATTTAGGAAAAAAAAAGAAAAATTTAAACAAACAAAATGGCGTAGAGGTCGTTTGGTTTGATAGATGTTTCATTCATAAGAGTGAAAACTTTAGAATCTAATTTGCTTCCCAATCCATAAACTCCATCACAATAATTTAATCAATTATTTGTAATATAAACCATTTGTTATTATTTTTATTGTTTATTCCAAATCCATTGCTCCATCACAACATTGATCAAAATATCTGTAACAAACGTTCGTTTATGTACAAAATTTATGCTAAAACTGGATTAGCATTTCTTATCGAGCGCACAGGTGACGGTAAAGATATTTAAAAAAGGAAACTGGTGAAGTTCAAAAACTCAAATCTATATATACTTTTTAATGAAATATTACCAAAAAATTTTTTTTTAAAAATATCAGTTAATATCTGATAAAATAAACTTTAAAATGTGTACTTTTACTGCTAACTTAATTCTAGCTCGTTTAGAGAAGCCGACTGCAGCCCGGGCGGGTACACAGGCGCATCGTTTCCGAGCCCGTTTGCGCACTTATACGTCACGTAAACGTCACAGTCAAGCGCCCGTTGTTATCCTCGATTACGGGAATTAATAAACGGGCGGGCTGCGGAAGGATACTTTGTTAACAAAAAAATTTCTTTACAAAACATGTGTCGGAAATGGCTTGCCAAAAGTTTTTAATATTTTAGTTAACTTTTATATTAAGGATACTAAATATATCGTATCATTTCATAAAATATACATATAAGTATAAGCGTATTTGTTTACAATTGTCAGCTGATCCGACGGGCGTGCTCGGCCGTTTCCAAGTACTCAAATTTCCTGTTCTCTGATTGGTTAATGTAATTTTTTTCAATTAGAAGCGTTTCCGAGTCGATTTTGCACACAGGCTGCACTCGGACTTCTGGAAACGCAGCTTTTATCTCACCTAAAATCAAAAATTGTGAAACTGAAAAAACTTATAGTTGCTAGAAATGCAATTTTGTACGAGTCCAAAACATTGTGCATATCATCTACATAAGACCCCTATTTAGTTTTGTATTTTAATAAAAATATGCAAACTAATTACCGAAATTAACTTTTTTTTTTATCTACAAGAATAAAAATGTTATTTTATGTTACACCAAATACATACGATATATATATATATATATATATATATATATATATACTATATATATATATATATATATATATATATATATATATATATATATATATATATATATATATATATATATATATATATATATATTAATTATAAAAATATATAGGCACTGTATATAAAATAATTATTATCATCATCCTCCGTTCATCCTATCCCGAGATTAGGGGTGAGGTGCGTAGCATACACAGGAACAGAAAAAGTAGAACATTATGCAAGCCAAAAAGACCCTTTTTACCCCTAGTGAGAAATCGTTGCAATCAGAAAAATCAACCCTGAGGCTTCAAGAGACCCTATATGGACCTTCACTCTGGTATCTCGTCCATGTGGGTTCATCTCCTGAGCAAAGCCCACAACCATACACCTTCACAAAACCATGCCATTCACTCCTGTTATGCACCATTCTTCTCGCCTCTGCTAAACTCACATTCCTCGTTTCAGGCATTCCTTTACTGACTCAATTCACTTTTCCTTCAGTCACCCAGTCGGTTGATTCTTGATTCCCAACACACTCACCACTATACATCCGCTTAACCAATTGACTATCATCCATCTTTTCTATATAATTAAACAATCTCAATGTACTCTCATTTATTCCCTCATTTATGCCCTTCTTCACAACACACAACCTCCTAATGTATATTCATTCCTCATTCTATCAATTCTCCTCACACCTAACACGCCTCTAAGATTGCCCATCTGAACACTTTGTACCTTAGATCTATACCTCTTATTTCCCCCCATAGTTTCACTACCATACATAAACACGGGTAGCAACAAACTCTCATGAAAAAACCCTAGCGCAATCCAGACTTATTCCCTTCACATCCACCAAGCATTTAATTGTACTAGTCACTTTCCTACTACATTCTGTATCATCCATTCCCTTTTCATCCAACATACATCCTAAATATTTAAACTCGGATACTTGTTCTAGTTGCTCACCATCTAAAATGACTTAACACCGCGGACTCTCCTCACTCACTACTTTAACCTTACACTTATCTACATTTACTTTCAAATCCTTCCTTTTACACACCATGCCAAAACCCTCTACCAAACCTCTCAAACACTTTTTAGATTCAAAACACAAAACCAAATCATCTGCATACAATTACCAAGGCACCCTCCACTCTCTACCATTTTAACACCTTCCCCTGCACACCCACACTTCTAATTCTTTCAAAACTCCATCCATATACAAATTAAATAACCAAGGAGACATAACACATCACTGCATCACTCCACGATTAATATTAAACCAATCACTTTTGACTATTTATTCTTGCACACGCTTCACTATCGTCTTATATACTTTTGATTCCATTCAGAAGCCTACCACCAACACCATATATCACTAACACCTGCCACAGAGCTTCCCTATTAATTCTGTCAAACGCCTGTTGCAAATTCATAAAACCTAAATACAATTTCTTCTTCTCTCTCATTTTCTCAATCATTTGTTTCACTGTAAAAATTTGCTACACACATCCTCTACCACCTCTAAATTCACCTTGTTTTTCACCAATGAGTCCTTCAGTCACATATCTTTTCTCTAGGAATGCTTATGCATTACTCGGGCCTGGTCATGCCCAACGTAAACGACCTTTTATCTTTTGGGAAAATTATATGAATCATCTGAGTGAGTATGTGGAATGTTAGTGTAATAAATGGCGAAAGATAATGGATGTGTTTAGAAAGCGTAAATTTGATTTGCTTGCTGTGACTGAAACAAAGATGAAAGGAAGTGGTGTGGGATGAAATGTACGAGTGCTAGAGTGAAGAGGATTGAGAAGGGGAGAGAAGGATTTGAGATTCTGATGAGTGACTTGTGGCACAGGGCAATGGTGGATTTTGTTTGTGTGAGAACTAAAATATTAATGACTAAATTTGTTTGAGAAGCTCAAGGTATGATGTTTGGTTGTAACATATGGTTCATCTGAGGGGGGCGATGTTGAGGAGAGTTTAACTTTCTAGGATAATCTGAATGACGTTTTAGATGTGGTTAGTAGGGGCTTCAGTGATTGTGTTGGGTGGCTTCAATTACTGGATAGGTGATCGTAAAAGGGATGATATAACAGGTGCCTTTGGAGTTGAGAGAGAAAATGAGAATGCTAAGGTGATTAATTTGTGAGGAGAAAGGTATGTTTGTAAGTAATAAAAGCACAAGAATATTCATAACAATACTAGAGTTGTTGCAATTAAAGATGGCATCAAAGCGAGTATGATTGATTTTGTGCTGGTGAAGAAAGAGATGTTAGAGTATGTAATGGATGTTAAATTAGTGAGGGAGTTGGGGATGAGAATATCTGATCATTATGTTTATGTATGATTAAGGAGAGAGAGAGAGAGAGAGAGAGAGAGAGAGAGAGAGAGAGAGAGAGAGAGAGGAGAGAGAGAGAGAGAGAGAGAGAGAGAGAGAGAGAGAGAGAGAGAGAGAGAGAGAGAGAGAGAGAGAGAGAGAGAGAAAGAGAGATGAGAGGGAGAGAGAGAGAGAGAGAGAGAGAGAGAGAGAGAGAGAGAGAAGAAGAGGAAAGAGGGAGAGAGAGAGAGAGAGAGAGAGAGAGAGAGAGAGAGAGAGAGAGAGAGAGAGAGAGAGAGAGAGAGAGAGAGAGAGAGAGAGAGAGAGAGAGAGAGAGAGAGAGAGAGAGAGAGAGAGAGAGAGAGGAGAGAGAGAGAAAGAGAGAGAGAGAGAGAGAGAGAGAGAGAGAGAGAGAGAGAGAGTAGAGAGAGAGAGAGAGAGAGAGAGAGAGAGAGAGAGAGAGAAAGAGAGAGGAAGAGGAGAGAGAGAGAGAGAAAGAGAGAGAGAGAGAGAGAGAGAGAGAGAGAGAGAGAGAGAGAGAGAGAGAGAGAGAGAGAGAGAGAGAGAGAGAGAGAGAGAGAGAGAGAGAGAGAGAGAGAGAGAGAGAGAGAGAGAGAGAGAGAGAGAGAGAAGGAAATTTTTAATATTCAAAAGGAGCCTAAGATGTTCTTGAACGAGCATATTTCCTTTTTAAACTACGCGTATTTTCCAAACGAACAATCCGATTGGCTTGGTTTTGGTATCATTCTTTTTCTCTTAAAGTGAGCTATAAAAGTTATTTAACATAAAATTTCGACAAATAAATACTTTAAGAGAAAATTGAAGAAATGAGCAAAATTACCCCATTTTCAAAGTTAGGCACTGCTCGACAGTTCAACTTCTCGACTTTTTTACAATTTATTTTTCAAATTGAGCTGCTATTTCGGGATATAATCAAAAAATCCTTTTTAGTATTGAGCACACAATTATCATGTTTTGTTTATAGGATTTTAAGACTACTACAATTATAGGGGATTTTCTATTAGAATTCGCGTGTTTAATAAACGTTTTGAAACTCATGTTTTAACATTTTTCTTTTTTCTAAAAAATTATATATTTATATATATATATATATATATATATATATATATATATATATATATATATATATATATATATATATATATATATATTTATAATATATATATATATATATATATATATATATATATATATATATATATATATATTAGTGATGGGACGATTAATCGGAATCGGAATCGGAGGAATCGGCTGTTTTTCAGGAATCGGAATCGGCAAAATTGTACCGATTCTTTGACCGATTCTTTGGTGTACAATCTGAAAATAATTTTTATTCGATCTTTATGATATTTCAAAGACAATATTTCGAAGTCTGCCGTATTGATTTTTAATTTCAGTTTCTTCCTTAATTCTATTTAATTAAAGAAAACTGGATTGAGCGGTGCATCTTTACGTAGAGCCTAAGATATCATGTTAGGATTTTCAGACAGTCATGGTGAGGCAGACATTTGGCAATGGTTCGTTAGTCATGTTATGTAATATGTTTTGATAATTATATACCCGTGAACTCGTAAGTGAGCAGTGAAATTTTGCCTTGTAGGAAAGTAATAATTGGAGCTATTGAATATAAATGCTATCCTTCGAGTTTCACCTTTTCACGTATCTCACACAGCATCTAATATAAGTGATTGTCTTCAAAATGTTATGGAAGAATTCAATATTCCTGCTAATAAAATTCATGTTATAGTAAGGGATAACGCACCTAATATGGCTGCAGGAGTTACACAAGCAGGATTCCAGGAATTTCCTTGCTTTTACACTCTTTGACACTGGTTCTCAATGATGCGATGCCATATTTGAACAAAGAGACGTGAAAAAAATATATCCATATGCAAACAAATCGTAGGTCATTTTAATCACTCGTCTCAAGCTATTGCCAAGTATGAAGAATATCAAACTAGATTTAATTTACCACCCAGCACAAGATTTATTCAGGATGGCACAAACCAGATGTAATGACCAGTATAATGTACTTTCTTTTTAAAAAATTTTGAACAAAAGAGGGCGGTCATTTTTTTTTCCAGTTATCATTCAAAAGTGGCATGAAACAACGGAAAAAGTTAAATTGTAAACTAATCAGTCATTTGCTGGCAAAGGACATTTATTGAGCCACAAGGAATTAATGGCAAAGACAATAAATAAATATGAAAGTGATTTGCATTTTTTTAAGTCTGAAAAAAGGACTATTTGAGGGGCTTGGGTCCACAGTATCAGCATGGAAAAATTCATTAAAAAATAGATTCAGCATTTACTTTCCTTATAAGAATCTTCTAAATGCAACTGTCTTGATCCACGGTATAAAACTACATTCCTTGAGGAATAAAATAAGAAGAAGTAGAAGATATTCTTAAGCAATGGATGTGCGAAGATATATGTTGAAAAAAAGGAAAAAGAAAACAGTTTCCACTACTTTAAAGCAAATCTTTGATTCTTCTCATTTATCTCAACAGAATCAGGTGCAGGTGATGTTTGAAGAACATCATGATTAGTTTTGAAAACTGTTTTTTGGAATTTAAAGAGAAAAAGACTTTAAAGACAGAAAAGAAACTCATTCCTAAGGGAGAAAGACACATATATTGAAAAATTGAAGATGTTATAAAAGTGGAAATTGTAGTATAAAAATATGAAGCATTCAAATTCAGAAGATCTCACTTACAATGTGGTCGTCAGATAAAGGTACACCTTTCAGCATTTGGGTGTCCTTGCTAGAAAACTAAAGCTCCTTACTTTCCGTAGAAAAGTGAAGACTGTGGGAGCTGGAGGATCAGATTATTCTCCTAAAAAATCCAGGATGCATGCAGAAACAGGGAGAAATGTTAATGTTTTTACTACAATTTAAGAGTGTGAAAAGCATTCTAAATAACATGATAATTTTGGCTAAGATCTTACTTTAGATAAATTTAAAGAAGGTTTTTTTTAAAAGCAGAAGAACCAATTTTTTTCATTTATTGTGAATTTTAAAAATATTGCTATTATTTTTCAGTGGTTAAATAAATAAAGAATTAATTAACTAATTATTTCTTTAGCAAAGATAAAATATAAGAAGAATTCTATAACATTAATTTATAAGGTTTTTAATATCAAAAATTAGTTGATTTAGCAAAAATTGGGCATATATATATATATATATATATATATATATATATATATATATATATATATATATATATATATATATATACTTTATATATATCATATATATATATATATATATATATATATATATAAAAAATCGGAATCGGAATCGGCACTTTTGACTGGTATCGGTATCGGAATCGGCATCAGCTGGAAATTTGGAATCGTCCCATCAATAATATATATATATATATATATATATGGATCTATATATATAACATATATATATACCATATATATATATATATATATAACTATATACTTTGCCACTCATATATATATATATATATATATATTATGTACTTCAACCTAACCTCTCACCAAAATGTTAAACTGCAACTCGAAAATTGAATGAAAATGATTTTCAAGTTCCAATGTTTACTATTATAATACTTGCATAAGTACAGCAGTAGAACTTTCTTTTATAAGAGAATAATAATTTGATATGTACGGCCTAAGCTTAGGAATAGTGGCGAGTGTTGGGAGTGAAGACCAGAGAAAAAAGTGGACTATGTCAGGAGGAAGTCTGGAAAGGAATGCAGGTTTGAGGAGAAGAGGGATGCATAATAGGAGTGAATGGCCGGGTTTTGTGAGGGGATATGATTGTGGGTGAGTGGGTTTTGCCCAGGGATGAACCCTACATTGACTAGATACCACAATGAGGGTCCATTGCAGGCTTGTGAAGCCCTTGGGTGGATTTTCTGACTGCAATGGGATCTAAATCTAAGGATAGGTGGGGACAGTATTAGGAGGTGGGAGGCTTATTTTAAACTTGCATCATATTCTTCTAATTACTACCAGCTGAATTGTATCCTATGTGCCTCTCCCACTAATCTGGGAAAAGGTGTATACATATATAGCATATACATATATATATATATATATATATATATATACTCTCCATATATATATATATATATATATATATATATATATATATATATATATATATATATATCAGAGTTCACACTAAATTTTGAATTTGATTTCCTGACTTTCCCCTGTTCAAATCACTATGAAATTTTCCTGACCAGCGTGTTCGTTAATTTTGGTGTATAAAATATCTATTAATTATTATTGCAGCCTATTTGCTCAGTTCTTACATTAAATTATTGAAAACTTACTAAAGTTGTTCATCATCATGGATGAATTTAAAAAATATTTAGTAATAAGCCTATACCTTACCCATAGCCGTCAAATTATTTTTTCCACAAGAAAACAGTTTTATTTATACAAAAGAAAATAAATTAAAAGCTTCATTAGTAGCCTAGGTGAATAGCGTCCACTGTAATGCAAAGGGATATACAAATGCAGGGAGTTGGGTCAACTTTTTCCTTCTCAGGCTGACATTTTGAATTTTTGGTTTTATTTTAATTGCAAACCTTCTGTTAAAGCCTTAAAGTTTAACATCTTTCTCTGCTCTTCAAGTTTATAGATCTGTATGGATAATATTCTTTTTCAACCTTTTTATTCTCTTCTTTTTCTTTCTGTTTTGACTCTTTGGGATGTTCTTCATATCTCCTATGGGCAGCTCTTACATTTGTCAACATTTTTTGAGTGATAAGGAACTTTATGAATACTATGAGATCTTATAGAATTGTGCACTGTTCTTTGAGAAATCAGACTATGTTCTTTCAGATTCTCCACTAAAATTGCTTAATTTATAGAAAACCCTCCTTCCACTGTCGCATTTCCATGCGAAAATATCAGTCCTAATTTAATAATTTGCCACAATTCACATAACATTGATTCCCCAGGTGCTATAGAAGAAAAAAACTCATCAAGTCTCTTGAAAGGACAATCACCATCCAAAAATATTTTTTGAATTTTAATTCCAAGGGTAGAATGAGCTTCACTGCAAAGTAGAGTATAGTGCTTTTCTTTCTCAAGCAACAGAATCTGTGATTCAGTTATTGGTGTACAATGCCTCTAGCAATAAATCAAATCTTTGTTTCCCTTGTTCTGGCTGATGAAAAACTATACTAGGATCCAATGATGAGAGCCATTGGACAGGCTTGTACTTCAGAGGACATCATTCTAATATTTTTTCTGTCATTTTGATTTGCACAGTCTGGCATTCAAGTTTGTCATGTAAATCTAATGCAAAAAGCTTAGTTGTTGGTTGTAGCAGGCATTTTACTGGACTTAAGAAATCTCCCGCAGTATTAAGTACGGGACATTGTAAATCTGTGAACGAGAGTGAAACAAGGTTCAGTTTGACGTCCAACCACTGGTCGTTAAAGTTAAGTTTTTTTTTTGCTTGAAGTCATTTTATAAAAAAAATAATAAATACCTTCAACTGCACAAAAATCAAAAATCCCTTCGTCAAACCTCAAAAAGTATAATTCCCTAAAAAGAAAAAGATATAAACAGATTAAGTCATAAGTCATACAGTCTAAAACACATCCATATAACAATCACCTTCAATCGGAAGGATGAACTTGGAACAACTTCTACGAACAGAATAGGAAGAATAGTAGGTAATAGTGAACTAAAAATAGAAAGAAACAGGATAGAAGTAGATTTATGGAATGTCATTCCTCGCCCATCCTTTTCATTCACTTATCAAATACATCTCTCATTCCACAATTATACAGTAAGGAAAAAAAATATATCAAAAATATGTAACTTGGTCCATGGATCATTCTTCATATGTTTGGAAATTTTAAAATTTCCCTGACTTTTTTGGAATTTCCCTGACTTTCAGCATATTTTAAAACGTTTCCCTGACCAATTTTTTTTCCCTGACTTTCCCTGACTTTCCAGAAAGTGTGAACCCTGTATATATATATATATATATATATATATATATATATATATATATATATATATATATATATATATATATGTATCCTAGGTAACAAATATTTTGAAGTTGAGATTGAACCTATTTATACTTACTCATATTTTATATATATATATATATATATATATATATATATATATATATATATTTATATTTATATATATATATATATATATATATATATATATATATATATATATATATATATATATATATATATATATATATATATATATATATATATATATATATATATATATATATATATATATTCCAAAGTTTAATGAAGTTATTTTTCCACCAGAATGTGTGTTTCGGATAGGACTTGAAACAGTAAAACCATATTGAGAAGCTGCAGCAGCTGCTTGTTTGTACCTTGATGAATTACTCTAGAATTTGAGGTTTTATTCTTTGTTCTCTAAGAAATAAAAGGTATATATATATATATATATATATATATATATATATATATATATATATATATATATATATATATATATATATATAATATATATATATATATATATATATATATTATATATATATATATGCTATAATATATATATATATATATATATATATATATATATATATACTTATATGCTATACATATCCCTCCATTCTCTTAACTTCTTTCTTATATATATATATATATATATATATATATATATATATATATATATATATATATATATATATATATATATATATATATATATTATATATATATATTATATATATATAAAAGCATATATATATATATATATATACTCAACCCCCTTCGATTTTGATGAAACTTGGCCTGTTCATGCATAAAGTCTTTTAAAGGAGAAATCCAAAATTTGAGTTCAAAATGATGATTAGTTTAGTCTCCAGACCATTTCATTGATCACTGAATTTATCAACCAAAAAATTTTTGTTAAAAAATTCTGAAGTTTGACAGATTACTGTCGAACAACCATTAGAGTGAGAGACCTGAAACTTAAAATACTTCTTCAACTCTGAGATAATAAACACAAATATTTTATTGCCATTACTCTGAAAGGCTTACTTTTTTCACAATTGAGTTCTAAACTTTGCTCAAAGAGCGTTCAAGAAATCTGAACATGGCATTTTTGTCATCCATAAGTTGAAAACAAAAGCTTATAGGAGCTTTCTGCTTTGACAGTTTAATTAACCAGCTGGATGTCTCTACAAAGTTCATTTTTAAGCTTCCATGCTTTTATATTTGCTCGGATATTTGGCTTCAAACTTAGAAAAAAATTGTGACCATCAAATTTGACCAACTTTAGGAGTCACACTTCTCAATGTTTGAATATTTAATTCTATAATTTCTTGCACAATTTGAAAGAGCATCTTCTAAGCAATAAAAAAGATTTCTATAAAAATTTTTGAGTTCTTTGATATAAGGTATGAAAAGTTGGTTTGAATATAGGTAATGAAAATTTTTTCATGAAGATTTTGTATCCACTGACATGTTGCTGTGGAACAACCATTAAAGTAAGAAACCTAAAACTCGATTTACTTGTTCAATTCTTTGAGCTAAGCACTACTTTATTGCCATTACTCACAAAATAATTTTTTTTTCAACACACGAATATTCTTAGTAAGAATTGACCTTAGAGTTTGAAAATGAAAATAAACTTCTGAGTAACAAATTTGACATGTTGAATCTGAATCCCAATCTTAGCGGTTCCAGAGACCACACAATGAACCGCAGACACAATTCGTTTGTGGTCACTCTGGCCACTGCCTTTCATATAAAAATCCTCTCTGGCTTGATCTCCCAAGATATGCAAAAATTACCCCTTGCTGGGTTAATAGTCACGCTATTCTCAGTGAAGAAACTCATTCCCAGTATCAACAGATGCGACAACCCATGCACCACCAGAATTCCACTGATACATATTGAACCCACGTGGATCCCCAACTCCTAGCATCACCATTATGTTCACATGGGAGATGTTCGCGTTTCCCAATCCCCTAACGTCCATGCTAACTTCTCTCCGCTCACCTTCCACTTCAGCTGTACGGCAAAATCTGCGTTGAAAAGATCCAACCCAAACTGAGCCCCCGTATCTACCAATGCATCTCTACCCAGGATCTCCACCTCTATGTGGAGCAGTTGTTGAATCTTTAAGAAGTCTGCATCCATTCTATTGTTGATGATATACACAACACTGTCAACCAACTGACGTTCCGCTGCAGGACACTTGCAGGAGGAAACCCTTCGTCCTGACATCGCTTGACCACCCGCTGGGACTTAGGGGAATCATCCCTCTGGATCCACTCCGCGGCCTCAGGGTTCAGTTCACTTCCCGCTTCCCCTTCTCGCGAAATGGTTTCCTTTTCCGAGCATACACCAAGCGCCTCGGAACTTGCTAGTTTAAAAGATTCTGTCAACCCTGGGCTCCCGAAAACCCACCCTGAATTCCAGCTTGTCCTCCATTCTGACCCTGGAAACCAAGAGTATACCCGGCAACCTCATTCCTCAGAACGGGCTGCTCCAACACGCGAGCCGGCCCCTCCTCGACACGCACCTCCGCTGTTCGGGAAGCCCACTGTCTCCCCTCCCTAGATTTCCGTTTGTGGCTAACGAACTCGGCGCAACCCTCCGCGCTGTGTCCATCTATGTCACACCAGATGCAATGTGGTCTCCAAGGTCCCCGAAGGGCAACCGGCTGTCCCTGACACAATATAGCCAATGAACTACCAGTATGCTATTCAATAAAATTTAACCACTCTTTCATCAATAGTGTCTTATACTAAAAAAAGTTATTACCTAGAATCTGCATCTGCTGAACTATTTTTAAAACTGTCACTGCTAGAGTTACTTCTTGAATCTGAAAAATTATATATATATATATATATATATATATATATATATATATATATATTTAAAAATAATATATATATTTATATAATAACTATGTAACATATATATATATATATATATATATATATATATATA
>JABUQX010105713.1:27500-29284 GCA_015478945.1 Trachelipus rathkii | reverse complement strand
GATAACAATATTTGGAAAGTTTTCCAAATTTTGTGGGATTTTAAGGGAAATCTAAGTTATTTTTTCGTCTCCAGGAAAAAAAAACTATCGCGCTAACCTATACGTTTCCAAAACCCACTGGACGCGATACGCAGACTCATTGCTAAACGCCCATTTTATTAATAAATTAGTAGAAATTTTAGATTGATAACGATATTTGGAAAAAGGTTTTTTCCAAAAAAATTTTTGATTTATTTTGGATATTTTATTTTTTAGGTATTTTCGTTCGAAAAAAAATCTATCGCTACTATTATCCAAAAACCTGGACCGATACAGACTTTCTATAGCTAACGCAATTTTATTATAAATTAGTAAGAATTTCAGATATGATAATGATATTTGGAAAGTTTTCCAAATTTGGATATTAGGAAATCTAAGAGTATTTTTCGTTCCAGTAAAAAAAAAAATCTATCCGCTACACCCTATTACTCCAAAACCATGGAACGATACACAGGCTTCTTGCTAACGCCCATTTATTAATAAATTAGTAAGAATTTCAGATATGATAACGATATTTGGAAAGTTTTCAAAATTTTGGATTTATTTAGGGAAATCTAAGTATTTCATTCCAGAAAAAAATCTATCGCCACCTATTACTCCAAAACCTGGAACAATACAGACTTCATGCTAACATCATTTATTAATAATTTATTAATAATTTCATATATGATAATAATATTTGGAAAGTTTTCCAAATTTTATAGTTTACGTAAATCTAAATATTTTTCGTTCCAGAAAAAAAATCTATATCGCTGCCTATTACTCCAAAACCCTGGAACGATACAGGACTTAATGCTAACGCTATTTTATTATAAGTTAGCTTAAGAATTTCAGATATGATAACGATATTTGGAAAGTTTTCCAAATTTTGGATTTATTTAGGAAAATCTAAGTATTTTCGTGTTCGAAAAAAAAATCCATCGCTACCTATTACTCCAAACCTGGAACGATACAACTTTTTTTTAGCAATTTATTATTAAATTAAGAAAAGAATTTCAGATATGATAATGATATTTGGAAAGTTTTGGCCAAATTTGGATTTATTTAATGAAATCTAAGTATTTTCGTTCCAGAAAAAAATCTATCGCTACCTATTACTCCAAAATCTTTGGAACGATACAGGTTTCATGCTAACGCCATTTTATTAATTAATTTATTAAGAATTCAGATATGATAACGATATTTGGAAAGTTTTCCAAAATTTTGACTTATTTAGGGGAAATCTAATAATTTTCGTTCCAGAAAAAAATCTATCGCTAACTATTACTCCAAAACCTGGAACGATAAAGTTTTCATGCTAACGCTATTTTATTAATAAATTAGTAAGGATTTAAGATATTATAACGATATTTGGAAAGTTTTCCAAATTTTATAGTTAGGGAAATCTAAATATTTACAAGATAATACAACAAGAAAAATCTATCGCTACCAATTACTCCAAAACCTGGAACGATACAGGCTTCATGCTAACGCCATTTTATTAAAAAATTAGTAAGAATTTTAGATATGATAACGATATTTGGAAAGTTTTCCAAATTTTATAGTTAGGGAAATCTAAGTATTTTCGTACCAGAAAAAAATCTATCGCTACCTATTACACCAAAACTTGGAATACAGACTTCATGCTAACGCCATTTTATTAATAAATTAGTAAACATTTTAAATATGATAACAATATTTTTAAACTTTTCGAAATTTTGGACATGGAAATCTATTTTCGTACCAGAAAAAAATCTATCGCTACC
>JABUQX010105713.1:20000-22500 GCA_015478945.1 Trachelipus rathkii | reverse complement strand
AATTAAAATACTTATCAGAACATTATAAGAAGTTTAACATCACGATATGTTATGATAAAACTAAAACCTTTATATAAAAAAATAGAAAGGCTGAGTAAAACTAAGAAATTTAAACAAGCTTGAGGAATATATATCAAAATAAAGAAAAACTAACTTCAAATTGAAATTAAATAAAACAATCGTAGAAAATGAAATTATCAACATTGTAGTTTTATTTTAAATAATTTTATACTTGAAAGAAATAAATTTAACTATGAATACATATTTATAATAACTATAAAAATGGACATGAAACAGCCAAAAATGTTAAATAATCAAATATAAATAACCGTAAGCATTTACAGTTAAAATTAAGTTGTAAGGCACCAAAAATTTTATAAAGGGTCTAAGACACACTTTTAATACATAAAGTGTAGAAAAAAAAGGAACTTAAATCTTAAGATACTATAAAGGGCTGGGTTTCTTTATATTAAATCATAGGTTTTGGAGTAATAGTTAGCGATAAATATTTTTCTGGTACGAAAATACTTATAAGTAAGGAAATCACAAATTTCGAGGTCTGTCGAAATATTTAGTATGAATTCTGTAACGTTCTAAGTTTTGGAGTAATAGGTTGCGATAGATTTTTTTCTGGAACGAAAATACTTAGATTTCAATAACTCCAAAATTGGAGAAGTTTCCAAATATTGTAATCATATTTGAAATTCTTACTACTTTATTAAAAAAAATGGCGTTAGCATGAAGTCTGAATCTTTCCAGGTTTTGAAGTAATAGGCAGCGATAGATTTTTTTCTGAAACGAAAATACTTAGATTTCCGTGAATTACAAATTTGGAAAACTTTCCAAATAAAGTTATCATATCTGAAATTCTACTAATTTATTAATAAAATGGCGTTAGCATGAAGTCTGTATCGTTCCAGTTTTGGAAGTAAATAGGTAGCGATAATTTTTTCTGGGAACGAAATATTTAGATTTCCTAATATAAACCCAAAAATTTTGATAAACTTCCAATATTGTTAATCATATCTGAAATTTACTAATAATAATTAAAATTGCGTTAGCATGAAAGTCTGTATCGTTCCAGGTTTGGATTTAATAGGTAGCGATAATTTTTTTCTGAACAAAATACTTAGATTCCCTAAATAATCCCAAAATTTTGAACTTTCCAAATATTGTTATCATATTTGAAATTCTTACTAATTTATTAATAAAATGGCGTTAGCATGAAGTCTGTATCTTTCCAAGTTTTGGAGTAATAGGTAGCGATAGATTTTTTTCTGGTACGAAAATAGTTAGATTTCCCTAACTCCAAAATTTCGAAAAGTTTCCAAATATTGTTATCATATTTGAAATTGTTACTAATTTATTAGTAAAAATAGTATATATATAATATTATTATATAATATATTATATATATAGATATTATATACGGTATATATACTATATATATTTATTATTATATATAATTATATATATATATTTTTTATATTAATATATATATATATATATATATATATATATATATATATATATATATATATATATATATATATATATATACTATATAACTTCGGGATGGAGTGGAAAAATCAAAAAATGTTTTGAAATCGAAATCGCGCTGAGTGCAAAAAGTTTCGGTTAGGTCTCTTAAGAAAACTGTCAAAATTTGAGCAATTTTGGATGAGGGGATTTACTCCCTCATCGCCCCCAAATTTTGAAAATGGGGTAATTTTGCTCATTTCTTCAATTTTCTCTTAAAGTATTTATTTGTCGAAATTTTATGTTAAATAACTTTTATAGCTCACTTCAAGAGAAAAAGAATGATACCAAAACCAAGCCAATCGGATTGTTTGTTGGGAACATACGCGTATTTAAAGGAAAATGCTCGTTCAAGACATCTTAGGCTCTTTATGAATTAAAATTTCCTTCTCTCTCTTTCTCTTCTCTCTCTCTCTCTCTCCTCTTCTCTCTCTCTCTCTTCTATATATATTATATATATATATATATATATATATTATATATATTATAATATATATATATTATTATATATATAGTATATAGTATATAATATATATATATATATATTAAAATAAATAGGTCGCTATGCGTGTGTAAGCATTTACGACATGTCAGTAGAGTGTTACTTTTGATGGACGAAAAAGGATTTATATACTATCTAGAACTGTGTTAGGAGAACATATAGTACTAATTTTGGAACCGGGCTCATTATATATAGACCATATTGTACCAAAATTTGGCCAATTAGCAGATATTTCTTCTGGTATTTTATCACACTTCAAGAAATATATTATCAGTCTCGATGATTTAGCTGTTTTTGGTTGTGACAGCACAAATGTAAACGTTGGAGTGCATTAAGGTATTATTAGGTTTTTAGAAGAATTTTTATAACATCCACTTCAGAAGTTTATTTGCTTTCTTCTTACAAATGAATTACTACTGAGGCATTTATTCACACATATCGATGGAGCAACAAAGAGCC
>JABUQX010105713.1:0-7500 GCA_015478945.1 Trachelipus rathkii | reverse complement strand
TGAACACTATCGCATAGATTAGTCATTTACCTAAAAGAGTACAGAAAAGTACTTATTCTCAATATATTTTTAGATATAATTAAGTGCTCAGCTGACCAATTTCTCAAATCATTTGTTTATTGCGATTATAGTGAAATGAAAAATTGAGATAAAATTGTTTTTCTAGCCTTGGGCGAAGTGGATGAGAATTTTCTAATAGGGCAATATGTTCATTCGGAAGAGGCACATTTATTTACTTAGACTAATTTTCTTGTGAATGATATAGTGTCACTTAGTTTTGGTAACTATTGTCATGGGAACCTCCCCACACATTCTTCCACAACCAAAAAAAAAAATTGGGAATTTTGTAAAAAATATTTTCTTATTTTAGTATACAAAAAAAAATATATTTTAAGTAAAAAATAGGTGAGATATTCTTAGGCCCAACCTAAATTTACAAGTTCCCATAGGATAATTTAAGATGGTTGTAGTGCGGTAATAGCTGAAAAGAAAATTTATCAAGATAGTTTTCAACTCTTTCAAAGTATTTTCATTTAACATTCCAAAAGTGAAAGTATTGACTATATTATTTTATCAGAATCCTATCAATAGTATCCGAATCAAATCAATTTTTAGGCATTGCGTATAGTTGCGCGGAGATACACCGTGGTTCATACTTAGTTATAATTTCTTTTTGGACTCCGAGACTCATAAAGAAAACTGGTTTTTTTTAACAAAATTTACTCCAAAATAGTTTTGCTTTTTTTTTATTGAAAATTGTTCAAATGAACACAAATCCAAAAATAATGCATATACAAAGAACATTATCTAAGTACAAAAATGTGCCTCTCCCCCAACTACATATGCCCTGAAAAATTTCATCCATTCTTCGCCCTCTAACAGAAAAATTTATCTCAAATCTTTCCTATTTCAAATATTCAAAAAAAGCAGTGAGTTGGACCAACTTTGGATCAAACTCTCTCGAGCACAAACTCAAAAAATCGAAAAAACAGAGTACTTCTCCTACTTCTCTTTACTGTAATGAGCGATCTCGATAATCTATAGTATCATTTCAAGTTTGTTAAGTCATTTCGGAAAAAAATCTGAAAGTTATTACGAAGATGAGAATGTCAAAAAACATGGGGTTTTTGACACAAATTGAAAGAAATTCTAGAAATATATGACTACAGACACAAAAGAACACCGGAAAACAACGTTTCAGAGGCCAAAAAAAAGCTACATTTTGGGAATGTTTATATGAGTCAAAATCGCGCTTGAGTAATTCCGATTTTATGTCCATGTTTAGCATTGGTGGAAAAATGGGGGCCAGCCCAAGCCTAAAATTGGGATTGCCCTTAAAAATATTTATTTTTTTATAAGAATTAAGGCAATTTTTATTTCTTAAACTTTGAATATATCTCTATATGTATGGAAAATTTTTGAGCTAAAAAATTTGTACTTTATCTATAATATTATTATATTTAATTTATTTGGAATATAAATGATAGCAGTTTAATGGCAAAAGGAGTGGGATCAATGTCCAGGATAAATATTCATAATCGTTTAAAAATTCTTTATGATAGTATGCGGTTTTTTGAGGTTTTTTCAGTTAAATTTTTCAGATGATTTTACACTAGAAAATAAAGTTATCTAAATTTAACCATACCATAATACAAATTGATTAGGAAGTGCGTATAAAAATAATGAATAGTTCATCGCGTCTAAAATACATCCAGCCAATCAAAGAACATCTAAAGACTAATATATAATTAATAATTTAATATAATAATAATAATAATAAGAATAATAATAATAATAATAAATTAATTAGATGAATAATAATAATAGAATAGATGTAATAAATGAATACAATTTTTAGTATATAAAATATAAAGATATTTAATTAAAAAATATAATATTATATTAAGATATATAGCTTATTAATGAGTATTATAGTAGTAATATATAAGTATAGGGATGAAATTAAAGGATTAATAATAAAATAGTTTATATATAGGATATTATTGATATAGTATATAGTAAAATATATAATATAATAATATTTGATTGGAGTAAGATATAATAGTATTGTTAATATTACTAATATATGTAATAATAGTAGTATGAGTCAGTTAATCCCTAATACTGTATTATTCATAACGTTATGATTACATGTTAATTACACATAATACAAATTGATTTGTGGATTTTCTATAAATGAAAAGTAAATAGGTTATAATAAAGTGTAAATATTGTAATTTCCTTTGATGTTAATTTTATGTATTGAAATAAAACTAAGTTAAGTCGTAAATTATTCCTTTTAATGACAATCAAATATACCTATTATATTGATAATATATGATATATATATATATATATAATATAATTATATAGTATATATAGTATTATATATATATTAATTATATTATATATATATATATATATATAATTGGGTCGAGCCCATCTAGAAGTAGCACAACAAAATCCAGTATCTCAAAAGACTACACAGCTACCCGGGAAAAAAGGGAGAACATTGGTGGAATGCTGGTCCAATATTTAGTTTGCGAAAAAAAACTCAGAAAAACTTAGCAAAGCTAGCAGGCCGAAAAGGAGATACATTTTTGGGAATCTGCGGTAAAATTTAGTTAGGAAAATTGTTAAAAAAATAAAAAAATATTGTTAATAATTGTATAGTAAATATGATTAGAGAGCCTATGTTAGAGACCTTATTACTTGGTTTACTCGCTTTAATATATTTACACTAGTCCTTTCCTCTGATAGAATTTTGCTTTTTTACTAAAAGAATACCAAGGGTAATACCAGCTACGATGGCAGCGTAGTCTGAGAATAAGTAGGTCTCGTCGCTCCTTCCGTTGGTGGAATACGGTGTTGGTACGGGACTAATTCCCCCCCCTCCGGGGAGGGTCTCCGAACCCCAGCTTCTTTTGGTATATTGGGTGTCGCGGGGTTGCCTCGCGCCCCTCCCTACAGGGGAAGTATGGAAAAACTGTCCCCCTGTGTTACCCTCAGGGCTTTCGGAAAGCGCCCCTACTATTCTGCCAAAGTGGCCTCAATAACCTTCGATTTAACAAATAAATTATATACTATATATATATATATATAGTATAGTATAATATATATATAATATATATAGATATATATATACTCTATACCTATCATTATACCCTACAATAATATTACATTGTATTATATATTCATTAAGAATAAATATATATGTATCAAGATGATAAATACTTATGTCTCTCAGCACTTCGAACTCCAACAGAAAAATAGACCAATCCTTTTTAGTTTATTTGTTTTTTATCTATTATCTTTTACAATTGTTCCTGAACCTTAAATTTTACTAATTACTAGTCTCCCAAAAATGTAATCTTTTCCCTGTGCATATTGTAGTTTTCGAGATATGAATTTTTTTTTACTCAATTCTTCTTATTCTCAATTTTATTTTATACCAAGCTTATTCATTAACTCTCCGTAATAATTTTCTCAGCGACTTATAACGCAAATTAGTAACTCTTTTATTCCTCTAGGATCAGCCTTGTACTCAGTTCTGTACCTGTTTTCTCTCGATGATACCTCGGTATTATGTTAGAAGCTACTAACTTACGACTCATGCAGCGAATCTCCGTCGGAACCATTACCTCCATATAACGTATTTATTTGATTATACAACTTAATAGTAAATTACCCTCAATGGATAAATCTAAATACTCATCTCGCCTATAATATTGGTATAGATATAATATAAATATATATATTATATTAATATATATTAATTAATATTTATATATATATATATATATAAAATCTTCCTCCTATCCCCAGACTTAATATAGGTTAAGACCAATAATAATATAATAATTAATATATATATTATATATTAATAATAGGTATATATATATATATAATTATATACTACACTCTCTCACTCTATATAGTCATATATATATACTATTATATAATATATATGAGGCCTATAATTATTATGTTTTTTGTATAACGTAGTGTGTAAATCTGAAGATGATAGTTATTGACGGAGGGATTTCAAGTGATAGATAAGATTAGTAAGGGTGCTGTAAATATAAGGTATAGGGTTTGAGGAAGTATAAACGTTGATATAAGTAGTAAGGTTATCGGTTATGAGTGAGAGACAGTACTTTACTCTAATAGGGTGTGTAATAGATATAATGCTAAGATGGTGTAGTCAAGCTCTGGATAACTAATGTAGACTGAGTTCTAAAATATGAGATATTTAATAATAGTTGGTACTCATTGAATAGACAAAAGGAGGTTGTACTTACAGGCGTCGCACATGCCGGGACGGGAGTGTTACGTGTGATCAAATATATATAGAAAAAAAAATATTACATACTATAGTGGTAGGCATACTGATCACTGAGTACAATCAAAAATGAGAATGTTCTCATAGGATCTCAGAATTGAAATTCTTGTTTTTCACTACCCTTCTCTCGTCATAGAGAGGTGAATATTATTGGTTAGATATGTCTAGATGAGTATTAGTGTTCGTCTAGGTAAATAAGTTAAGTTTATTAATTATAACCATGAGTTAACACATGAACTATAGAGTCTAGGGTGCAGATGTTTCAAATAACAAAAAAAATCTCATCTCTCTGAAACCCTCACAAAGCATCGTTGATTGCTATGTTGATGCAATCAAGAGTACTTACTTGCTCAAGATAAGTATTGTATTTCTCTATTTGAACTAACGAAGCTGTTTCGTAATCTAGGATCGTTGCTGTGTTAGTGTTCATGCCGGTTATGAACGATACTTTCTTACTTTTACCTCTTATAATTTTTATAGTAGTGTAATAATATACTACAACAAAACTTGATAGCAGTTTCACTATAAAGCTCATATCAGTATAGTATTTATATTATTATACTTATACATATATTTAGACTAAAGTTTATAACATAGTAAGTTAATCAAAATATTAACCTATATAAAATATATCATTTTGAACTCGGTTATCCATTATATGTGATAAAGGGAACCTTTCGAACATTTTAAGTTCTTAATTTTAATACAAATGTATATAATACGCTAGTTATAGAGTAATATTCAAATAATTATTTTTACACTAAAATAAATATTTTGATTAAATACATAATGTCTAAAGCAAACAATATTCTCATAAGTCGTCTTCGCTTTATATTGCATAATTTTGTACGACAAATTAAAAACTAAAATCTATTTGGATTGTTCGCGAGAAATGACGTGAGTGTAATTAATATTAGATAGTGGAATATAAGAATAACGTGTATTGAATTTTGCAGACATGTGTAAGAATAAAACGCTGTTTGACAATCATTACGAAGTATGTAGGTAAATAAGTATACATAATAAGCTAAAAACCCTTTTATATAAAACACTAATAACTTGTGAAAGGACTTGCGTAGATAACTAAAATTTAAAAATACATAATGATTGGTAACAGATATGATAACATTATTAACTTATCACAAAATAAATAGAGATAATATCGTTCAACCTGGGTTCAATTACGAAAATTAAAGTGAGAAAATCAACATCTCGTCATTGACACTATTAATGATATATATAAATAATACTATATGTGTTAGTGTAATTTTAATGAATTTAAATACGTTAATAGTGATACTTTGAAAGTAATTTACATAAAAAATATTTCTTTCCCAACTATTGATATAACATAATGGTTCTCTAACTATACTCTCTCAATATGTAAAAGTGAACTGGATACATCAATCCTAGCGCACAAAACTTAATGGCTCAACTATATTCGCACAGACTATAAACATAATCCGTATCCTGCATTTACGTTAAACAAATATGTATGCAGACACAGGCAACCAATAGATTTCTTATAAGAAGCGCTCACTCTAAGATATCTCTATATAAGTCCACATAGACGCTCCTCACGAGAAAACAAAGAGAAACTTAAATCTTAAGATACTATTAAAGGGGCTGGTTTTCTTTATATTTATCATAAAGTCAATTATCATCTGGCAATTTAATAGTGGAGCTCTGATTAAAAATATTCTCATCAAATTATACAGTTGAGAGCAACATAAAACATAGCCATACTATTTTAGTATAAGAGAAATCCAACAATTATCGAGAGTCATGTTAATCGTTATAATTGCCACATATATTAGTAGTGAGAATGTTCTGTAAAAAAACAGATTTTACTTCAAGGATTATTTATCTGCGAATATGATCGAATTAGAGTTAAGACGATATGTTTCTATCTTTCATGGAAACGATTAAATATACGCTTAAGATATTTCTCACTCGCAAAGGTAAACAAATAGCCTGCACGATTATTGAAGCAGGTCCTTTCAATGGCTTATAGTTTCTCCACTTATAACCTCTTGGTTTCGAAGTATGTACTCCACTTATCGTACTTATATCCTCTTACTTTTATATTTAGTTATCAATATTTTGCCATTCCTTTGTTTCAGCATTTTTGTGACGTCTGTATAATATCTCATTTTTTACGCGTTATTAGATTTTTATACATATGCTGAGCTCAGTAATTCGCCAGATGTAATAGTAAAGTATATGAAAAGTCGAAATAGAAATTCTTATGGATATTCAGGTTGAAATATAAACATTTTTGATTATCACAGAACTTTTTTTATTATGATCATTAAATCCTATTTAAATTCCCAGTTCTACACAGGAATTTCTGTATGTTGTACCAAGCTTTTTGTCTATTTTGAGGGGGAACATTTTCTAATGCTAGAATTGTTTTAACACTGAAACCTGAGACTCCCAGTTCTCCCAGTTCTTTTTGAAGCATACTTCTGGCATACAGGTACTGCAGGCATTTCATAAGAAAATGCTCCACTGTTTCATTGGGGTGTGAACAATGTGGACATAAGGGTGACAATTTCCTTTTTATCTTATGTAGATGACCATTTAATTTTGTATGTCCTATGCGCAGACGTATTATTGCGGTACTTAGTTTCCTATTCTCTGTAGGTAAATAGAATTTTTCATTGTTGGAGTGAAATTGGCCTAGTGGGTGAAAACTCAGAAAATCCTCATGTTCTCTTTTGTGTTGTTCTTTTAATTTATTATAAGCAATAGTTGTTAATTCTTTAATTTCCAAGGGAAAAATGCAAATTTGCCTATTTTCATGAGCAACCTGGGCAGCTGCATCCACTATCTCGTTTTCCTTGATACCTACATGTGATGGTATCCAGAAAAAATGAACATCCCATTCCTTTTTGATTATTTTGTTTAAACATTCTTGAATTAACTTATGGATTTTATTGTAATCCAAATTTTTCTTTGCTTTAATAGTGTGGATTGAGCTCAGAGAGTCAGTACAGATGGCCACTTTTTGAGGAGGTAAGTGATCTAGCATGAATGTTAAGGCTTTGTATATTGCAAATAGCTCTGCAAATAGAATAGAATGATTTCCGTCCAGTTTCCATGTCTGAGATAATTGGAGATCAGGTATATATATTGCTGCACTTGTAGTTTTAATT
>JABUQX010105712.1:12500-15000 GCA_015478945.1 Trachelipus rathkii | reverse complement strand
AAAGAAAGCCCAGCCTTACCTCACGCTTTATACCTATTAGTGAGAACTCATTCCTGTCAGAAAATTCACCCTAGAGCTTCATGGGACCATGATGGACCCTCACTATGGCATTTCGTCAATGTGGGGTTCATTCCCTTGGCCTAGATGGGCCATAACCATACCTCCTCACAAAACCCCGCCATTCACTCCTCTTATGCACCTTTCGTCTCGCCTCTGCCAAACTCAAATTTCTCTCCTCCAGGCATTTCTTTACTGACTCAATCCACTTTTTCTTCGGTCTCCCAGCCAGTCGATTCCCAACACACTCACCACTATACATCCGCTTAACCATCCGACTATCATTCATCCTTTCCATATGACCCAACCATCTCTCTTGTCTCATTTATTCCTTTCTCACACCACACAACTTCTAATACGTTTGTCAGGTTATCTCTTTGCCAACATATATTGCAGAGGCTAAAATCTTGCAATATTGAGATCCACTAGTCGAATTTATAATTAAGGAAATTAATGTTAATAATGTTAGATCTATTTTATTTTATATTTTAAGAAACTGATAATATTCCACATTGACTTGATTGAGTGTAAAATATTATTAATTTTACACTTATCAAGCCTTGAAAGTTTACTTTTATTTTGTAAATTACCATTTTGTTGGATACGTCCAAAAACTATTTATAGTGGAATATCAAACAATAAAAACTGCTTTTTGGATTGTTCGCTTTCTAACTTATCAGGTTATCAATGGTATTATCGTTCTATGAATTTGATGTATATTTTTGTTACGAAGTAAAGGATTTCTGAAGTTATCTCAATATTATTATCTCAAGGATTATTAATATTTACAATATATCCCCTAGACAACAGAAGATATTTACAGAAACTGAACCCGCGTGTTTTCATCAATAAATAACTTGACAACGTTCATTCCTTATTTTATAAATTCTTCTCATTCCTAACAAGCCCCTAAGATTGTTCATTTGAACACATTGTACTTTAGGTCCATGAATCTTATTCCAGACCATAGCCTCACTACTACATTAACACAGGTAACAACATATCGCACTCAAGACTTAGTCCCTTTACATTCACCAACGATTTAATTACTCCAGCCACGTTCCTGCAATTCACAACTTTTCTGCTACACTCTGCATCGTCCGTTCCCTTTTCATCCAACATATATTCCAAATATTTAAACTCAGACATTTGTTCCAGCTGCTCACCTTCTAACATAACTTCACACCGAGAACTGTCCTCACTCACAGCTATAACCTTATTCTTACCTACGTTTACTTACAAACCCCTCATTTTACACACATGCAAAATCTCTCTACCAAACCTCTTTTCAGATTCACTGCACAAAACCAAATCATCCGCATATTATTCAAAGAGCATCCTCCACTCTCTTCCATTCTCCATCATTCTAACATTATCTCCTGCCACCTCTACGTCTAGTTCTTCCAAAACCCCAACCTATACAAATAGTATAACGAAGGAGACATAACATATCACATTCCTACCTCACTCCGCTGACCGCTATTAGCTTTCTTTCTTTAAGAGTAAAAACACTCATAAATATTATTTTGATTGTAAACACGTCAACGTCGTTTAAAGAATTACCAAACACCTAATGAAAAATAAAGTTTAAATTTTTAAAACCAACAACCTCTATAATATTTTAAAAATGTTTTAAATTTTCTTAAAATATTACATAAATTTTTTTATTATTTAATTTATGTTTCAAATAAAGATGTAAATGGGTAACTAATATTTAGAATTTATTTTGAATTTGATATTTAAAATAGGGATAATAATACTAATATAGCAATTACTAAAGTAATAATAATAATAATAATAATAATAATAATAATAATAATAATAATAATAATAATAATAATAATAATAATAATAATAATAATAATAATAATAATAATAATAATAATAATAATAATAATAATAATAATAATAATAATAATAATAATAATAATAATAAAAATAATAATAATAATAATAATATATAATAATAATAATAATAATAATAATAATAATAATAATAATAATAATAATAATAATAATAATAATAATAATAATATAATATAATGTAATATTAATAATAATAATAATAATAATAATAATAATAATAATAATAATAATAATAATAATAATAATAATAATAATAATAATAATAATAATAATTTATTTATTATTATTATTTATTTTTATTAAAAAACTTAAGCCGGATATCAATGTGAAATTTAATGAAATGAATGAATGTTTGAATGTTTTTTGAATATTTGAGTGTTTTGCAGGTACACCTAGTATCCATGATAATAGCTGTATTTGCAAAATAATGTAAGCTTTTTGATTTTTCATCAAAATTATTTTTTAAACTTCACAATTAATGTAAAATAATTTTAGTTTTTTATATTTAGAAATTTATTTTTGTAAGCTGCATTATAAATAATAGTTAGTTAACCGTGATCATGCCTGAAGTAAACAG
>JABUQX010105711.1:2500-16883 GCA_015478945.1 Trachelipus rathkii | reverse complement strand
TTTTAAATGTTTATTATCAAAAATTCCTTTCATGGCCCCCTAGAAAATAACGACAAAATATGGCTTTCTAATTTGTTTTCGAATTTATCGTTTTTTGCGAGTTCTTCCACAAACAAATCTTTCTCCCACTCCTATTAAGTTTACATAAACGGGGTCGTTCGCACACAGAGAGGCGCCCTGTCAATTCATCTTCCCATTCCTTTCAATTCTTTGTTTGCACAGCAGGAATCTTGCGTCATGCTACCTACCTCACCTAAGTTGCACCAATATGTGTATCACATTACGAGACTTGATGTTTGTATCGCTCAATGTTTTGTCCCAACATCCAGTAGACTGTAAATATAGCCCACTCTTCACACAAGAATACTTACAATATTTAGAAGACTAACTCTCCAACAGGACATACCGCACTCAAACTCAAATCAATTCCATCACCCTCCTAACCAACCGAGAGACCGCCACAATATGGTCTGCCACCTAATCTTCACATACCGCATTCAATAGTTTTCATGAACAACAATCCCCTCACCCCTAAACAAAACTCCAAAATTATTATGTCTTACCTATGACAACACACATGACGTTCTCCCCTTCCCCATCGACCAAATCACTCTCATCACCAACGCGGAACTATAATTCACAAACAATCCTATACACAACCCTTCCCACACAAACTCACTAATGAAACAGGGAACCAAACACCATCATAACACTTAGTATAACATACTCCTCAAGAACAAACATATAAAAGTTTGTTGCTTCCCTCCCGCAATAATAAGTTCCCTATGGCTACTGTCAAATCTTAATAGGCTCAAAAAAAATTACAAATCACACAAAACATCGCCCTCCCTTAGAATTATCATGGATGCACTAAAACACCCCCATCCAACATTTACATGACAGATACATACTATCCTTCCCAATCTCACTCACATGGTAGATTTGGGGGGTACTCAATATCTACCATGAACCCTAAATCAACACACAATGTCACCAATATTATCACAATCCCTACACTTATCCTCACCAGCTAAATTCTATAAAGAACAATCTAATAACATATTATTCACCATTCCTCATCCAATTAAGCATGCATCCACTCAATAATCTACATACACAATAATCAAATAACGTACCTACTAAAACCTCAAAAACCCAATAACAATTTTAATTTATAACTCTTCCACTCACCCAAAATTTACCACCTTAGAAAGATACTGTCAGAGAGGCCAAATTTGACCTCGCACGGAAGCAGATCAGAGTCACCACCCAAACTTTACAAATATTAATATAGATAAACTAGATAATTGTTACCTCCCCATCTGCGCCAATGATGTCACATTTTACCAAGCGACCTAAAATTGTGGTAAATGTCACCTCCTTCACCACACAGTTCCGAATAATCTCAAATAAAATACCTCTATTAACTCGACCCTGATGGGATAACCAAGCTCCATGATAGCGTTGCCGGCCATCCTGGAAGCTCAACTCGCTGACCTCAATTGAATCTGTTGATGAAGCCAGAGCGTAATGAATTAGAAGGTAATGAAATAAATATAAATATAACATTTAATTAAATATTAGTATATATATATATATATTAATATATATATATGAATATATTACTAATAGTTTATTAATAAACATATAAATATATACTCTATATATATATATTATATATAATATGTAAATCAAATGATATTAAGTTTCTAAATAATTTATAGCATATAATATAGTTATATATTATATTGATATAATATTATATATAATATATTATATTATATATAATATATCTATATATTATATATACTTATATATCTCTCACGAGCACGTATGTTTACCCTTATATTATATATATATTATATAATTCTATACTTAATATGTTCCCCACCACTTCTTTATTTTATACCCTATTATATTATGTATATAAAATGTACATAAGGGTTAATAGCACGTACAAATGTAGTATTATATTATAATAATCTATATTATATATAAGATTGTATAAATAGCTAAGGTAATATAGTTTTATTAATAATTAATAATAAGCTAAATATATGATATGTATAATATATATATATAAGAAGGGTGTTTATAAGCTATATATTATTAAAGATTACTTTTTGTATATTATTAAAAGTTAATAAAGCTGCCTGATTTATTATATTAATATATATATAAAGTCTATACTGAATTAATAAACTTATCACTCATATACAATTCACTTTAAAATAACAGTATAATATCACTATTACTATCATAATTTCTTACTATTATAATACTATATATATATATTACATATTATTATATTATATATATATAATATATATATATATTAAAGTTCAACCTGCCTTTTACGTTCAAAATAACCAATAAATTTAACCAATAAAAAATATGGTCCTAGTTAGCAACAGGTTCAGTGGGTTAAACTATATGGTTTTGCGGGTTGTACTTCGACTAACTGCCTAGGTTGGTTAAATTTTTAATTTTAAGTGTACTGATTATATAAGCAATTCATATGTTCCACTTCTAGGGTGTAGATTTCAAACTAGGTTAGCAGCGTTATTCTCATTTCAACTTTTACTAAATAATATAAATAGTTCCTATTCGCAATTATATAAATTTGTAACTGGCGACTATTCAACCTTGAAAGTTTTGATCGTTGAAATAAATTTGGATCTCAAATTTTTGCGAGACAAAAAAATTCTCCTTTTTATTCTATTTTACTTTATTTTTATTTGTACCTTCGTTTGATAAAAGCATTAAATACTATATATATATATATAATCTATTATCTATTATACTTATATAGTATATATATATATATACTATAGTATATATATTATAGTGATATATATATTATATTATATTTATCTAACTAATAATACTATTTTATACTATACTCCCTGTATATATAGTTTTTAGTAAAATCCAATCAGTATCACCTAAGAGTTTATATTTACTATTCGCACACCTTCTATTTTGCAGCTTTATAATATATAAATATAAATAATATATTTATACTATATACATATATATATCTGAATTCATATTAATTCATTGTACTTTTACTTTAGTTATCCAATTCTGATATTGAAAATTAATCTGTATTTATATAATATATATTATATTGTATACTAATAATTATAACATGTTATATATTATATATTATATTATATATTATATATTTCATATATTAAGTTTTAGTATAAGACTCATTATATATATACATATATAAAGGTGGTGGTCCGGTAATATTATTATTATATAAATTATATAGTCATTTTAGTATATATATTAGTTTATATTATTAGTAAGTTATATAATAATATATATATTAAAAGGTACAAATTTTATAACTTAATAAATAAAAAGAAATAACGAATAAGTATATATATATATGATTTAATTAAAGTCTAATTAGTTAAATTATATGATATATATTATATAATAGTATTATATAATATATATAATTATATAAAGGCAGTAAAAATCAATATATAAAAGTATACTATATAATATATATATATATATTATTTAAACTAATTATGCTATCATATATATATATATATATACCTATATAACTATTTACACTATAAGTTATACTATATATATATAATATATCATATTAAAGTACATATATATTAATTATTATATATATAAATATATATATACTATTAATATATATGTTATTTTATATGGTTAGTTATTATATATATATATATATATAATATATATATATATTATATATATAATATTATATATATATTATATATATTTATATTTACATATATATATATATATATATTATATATATAATTAGTAATGATTGATAGTAAAATTAACCTTATATTATATATAATGATTTATTATATTATATTAACTATAATAATTATATACATCATCTCAGTATATATATATACTGATCCTATATAATCTACATAATTATATTAACAATTTTTATAAATTATATATAATAATATATAGTAGTGTGAATATAATTATAGTTATAATATAATTATATTTTTAATATATTATAGTGTAATTTTTAATACTTAGTTATAATTATATATAATTATATATATCTATATATATACTATATATAACTTATAGTTACTTAATATAAAATATAATATATCATACCTCACCAAACTATGTTCCTCATATGCTATTATATCTGATTCTAAATGCGAAGATCAAGATGGCAGCTTTATCATTCTTTTCTATGTTCTGTACATATGTTAGTCTTTTATTTTCCGTTTCTCTTCCTGACAAACTTTGAAAATTCTATATAAGTCTTTGATAGAGGAGAGAGAGTAGAGGAATGAGAAAATTCTTCCTGTTATAACATATACAGTTACATACATAATACTCTACATACCTTACATACACTTATCTACAATACGATTATACATTACACTACATTTATCCTACTAAACAATCCTGATACAGCATAGGAATACGATCTTCATACATACTATACATACATACATATCAAATTTAAAGGCCACATGCTCGATACTCGGTTTTGATATAACAATGATGAATGTCATATAGTTTCTTATAAGTAATAATACGGAGGTGGCGCCCAAAAGGGCGTTTCCAGACTTTTATCATAAGGTTACATGCAGCCATTTGGCATATTGCAGTTACGTGTCCTCGGGCTCGAAGCCACCATGGGTGGATCTGCCGAGAAAGACATGACTGAGACGTTAGATGCCGAAATTGACGTTCAGACAGGCAGTGTCCTTTTCATAGATGATCGAATAAGGAATGACGCTCGTCATTCCCGATTAGAATAGAAAGAGACCTGGACGTGAAGAGAGCAGACCGCGCGCGAAGACACACATTCAGCTTCTTTTGATTAACTGCCAATGGATATGCGAGCGAGATTATGGAATGGTTACCCGTCACACTGAGTCGAGAGAAGAGAGACGAAAGGAGATGAAGTCAACATTACTAGACTTTTCGCTACAGTTTACGAGAAGAAGGAGAGATGAGAGAGAGAGAGATGAGAGAGAAGATGCAAACAGTGAAGAAAGACAGAGCGAAAATTAAGTATGATTGTAGGTTAAGAGAGCGGAGAGAGAGAGAAGTAGAGGAGATTAAGAAGGAGAGAGAGGAGAGAGAGAGAGAGAAAGTAGTGACGAGTGATGAGAAGAGGATACTCAGTAACGATAAAAGCACCGTCGACTCTTTTTTTCTGCACCATCTTACAGTTGATTATACCACCACTCAAGGCAGAGCCATTCACAAGGAGGGGATACTTTATACTACAGTTTGTTTTCAACTGATATTTTCACTCCATTCAAAACGCTAAAGTCAGCGGGAATTCCAGAAGAACTCCCCACCACTGCAACCCTCCAAAAGCATTTCAAGAAAAGCTCTCGTTAGAGTGAGTAGAACCACCCCAATTTGTTTGAGGATATTCGTTACAAGTTAAAGTACAGGGGTGAATCTCTGAACACCTCTTATAAAGAGATAAGCAAACCTGGGTGTTGGCGGTTGAAGAAATCTTGAAGGTTGAATATGTAACACCCAACCACTTATATAAGTCTTGTTCTAGAATAAGAGAAAGTAATGTGACCCTCCAGAAAGAATTATAATGGAGTGGGAGAGAGATGAGAGAGGAGAGTTAAGTGAAGATAGAGTATGAAGAATGTATCGAAGAGAGGATGAGAAGCACGATAGGATAGATGAGAGAGAGATAGAGAGATTGAAGTTAGAGATTTCAAAAGCTTATTTATGTCTAGTTTTATTTCAAATCTCTTCATATCGACCGTTATCGATGATGAGTGACGCAGATTCACCGAAATGTAGACAAGACCAAATATTAGATAGATAAGTGGAAAGATACGAGTAAACATATTGATAGATAGATATTTAAAAAGTCATACTTTGAGTCATAGCCATCAGAAGTATAAGTTTAGAAGAATTGAGATTTTCAAATCTTCCTAGCCTAACCTAACCTTAACCTAACTTAACACCTTACCTTTACCTTACCTTACCTTTATAACCTTACCTTACAGGATAAACATCCTTTACCTTACCTTACTTACCTAAACCTAACCTAACCTAACCTTACTCATTTACCTAAGTAACGTCATTTACATACTAACCTTTACTTATCCATTACCTTACCGTTACTTTATACCTTTAACCCTTACCTTTACATCATTTACTAACTCTCTAACCTCCATATACACTCCTAACCTACCTAATCCATAACCTAATCACTTAAACCTTAACTACCTACCTACCTAACCTAAGCGCCTAACCTAATACCTAACTGACCTTAGCCTGACCTGACCTGATAACCTGACACTGATCTACTTGATACCTTTACCTTTACTATTACTCAGGATTACCTTAACTACCTTACCTTACCTTTACACTATTTTACCTGAAACTCACATAAGGATAGATTCAAAACCTTAGAAAAAACGGAAGATAAAAGCAGGATAGGGACGTAGTTGGAGGTTGAGAGGATCCCTTTTTTCAGCACAGAGTGTATTACTTACTTTATTTACTTTTGTGTTGTTATGAGACGTACATTAAGGCATACATAAGATAATACATATCATAACATACATACATTACATACATACATAGCCATACCACATACAATACCACATATACATCCTAATAGCATTAATAACATACATACGTTACTTACTATCTATGACATAACATACATGGAAGGATATAGGCTAAACACATGCTCCCAAAACTGAAATTCATATTCTTAACCATAATTTCTCTTGCCTAAACATAGGACAGTCTGATAAAAAATAAAATAAAATAAAATAAAAATGTCGCCATAAAACGAAAATGTAATAAAAATATTTCTTTTATGAATAATATTACAATGGTTTTTTATAAGTTGTAATATAATATGAGTAGTTATGGTTTTTAATAAAGAGTTCGTACTCAAGTTGTAGTTAGAAATAAAGTGGACATTATGTAATAGTCGATATTTCGGTGACCAGCGATATGCCTCATAAATAATTTCTTATATATATAATATGTATAACTATAATATAATATATATAGCGAAATTGGTATTAATATATAAATATATCTATTACTATTAATTTAATTAACATTTATATAATTATATTATATAATTAATTTATACCTAATGTTTAAAACTTTGTAATAAAATGTCATTAACAAATGATTATATAATTATATATTACTAATGCATCTTTGGTATATATAAGTTAATCTGCTATTTTATATTATTATACTTACTTTCACATCTATAAGCAATTTACTAAATTTATATCTTTAATAACTAAATAATAATAATATTTATATATTAATAAATTATATTATATATTATATATAAATTAATATATATATATATAATATATATAAATATATATATATATATATATACTATATAATAATAATCTAAATATTAATAATATATTTAACACATTTTAGAACTATTTTAATTAAATTAATTGAATTATAAAAATTCGTGACAGAATATGTATTCAAAATGTTAAACGCCTCTTCCATAACTATAAGAGATTATCTCGAAAGAGTGGGACCGATGTATCCTTCTTATTAATTGTTATGTTTCAGTGTCATAAAGTATGATAGATATTAATGTTTTTCTCTGTATATAATTTGTGTGAACTCTCTTTTATCTCTTGAACTCTCTTTAATGCATCTAGAATGCTAATTACAATTAAATTTGGGCAAAATTGACTTTGCTTTCCACGTTCTAATCAAAAATATTCATTTTTTTAATACAATTTTAAACTAATTACTCTCGTTACTATCACATATATAAACAGTAGAATATACTATTTATCATTCCCATTAAAATTAGGATAGTATTGTTTCGATAACCTATATGACACTCCGTTATATTATTTTATAGAATTCGTATTATTATAATAGTTAATAATGCTAATAGTGTTCTGTGTTGTGTACTTGCGCGCATTATTTCAAATAAAAAAAATTTAAACTCCCTTGTAATTTCAATATATAGAGTAGATTTTTTTTTTTAGTGGTTATTAAATTTTTTAACACTATTTAATGTGAAAGTTGAAAGAGAATTCTAGTCTGCAATTATTACTCTATAATGAGGGGTTCTCTCTTCTAGGTCTCACAACGTCCCTCGAAGCACACGCTTGGTGTAATAGTTATAGTAATAATAATGATGGTAACTGGCTACTTGCTCGTTCTCTCCGCCTGTGCACCTTCCACGAATAACATAGAAGCTAACGCACTGATCTATAAGTATATATATTGGTTATATCTATGTTACATTTAATATAATGTGTAACACTAAATTATATATTATTTTATTGATTATATTATTTCTCCTATAATTAGTTAATTATATTTATATTTTTATAATATATTAAATTAATAATAATATTAATATAATCATTAAATATTATTATATTATATATTTACTCACTCTCTTTATAAACTTATAAATGAAATTCACGAATAAAAACCAACCCATCAGGTTTGTTGTAAAATAGGTTTTTTGTTTTGGGGTGTGCTTTTCATAGCTTCGTAATTAGTGGTGTGTGCTTTCTTAATTAGGGTGTTAACTACTGTGTATCCTACCATAGAATTGGTCCGTGTTTCGATATGAGAGTCTTTATAACACAAAAGCTATATGAAATCTGAGCTCGGATAAGCTGTATGGGGATTATGTCTCATGAATTAGTAAGTATTTAAAATTAGTAATTTGTGTACTGGGAATACGAAATGTGTGTAGTATATCAAGAACGAGATGTGTCTCCACAGTGTTGCATAAGCGCCTCTCTGAAAGCTCTTTAAAAACTCTTAGCTAGGATTGTAGTTATAATCTCTAATTTTAAGTTACAATGGAATATGCAAAGTTTTTCCACTATAATATTATTATATATGTTCCATAAATAATATCTTAGTTATGTTTAGGATAATGTGTGATAATAATAGCTATGTTATTAATAAGTTTCATTCTTATAGGTATATACAAAAATAATAATGAAATAGGTATATGCTAAACCTTAACAGTTCATTGCTTTTTTTTGTTTTTTTTTTTAATATTTAATTAGGATGAGACCAATAACTAACTATTTTTTTTGAATAATTATAAGCTATGATAAACATTTTGGAATAAACATTTAAAAATAAAAAACTCAGAAATACTCTATTTTACAAAAATAAGAATATTATTAGTTATAATGACAATACAAATATATTATTAATAACTCTTATAGAGATATTTATGTAGTATTAATAAATAGGATAAGAGCCTATTAATCAAATTAGTGGTACAGTATATATATAGCTATATATTAGATATATTTATTATTTATAGGACATTTTTAGTATATATATACTTGCACGGGTAACTACCACGCTAGTATAGTAATTAATTATATCTTAGGATTATATTATATATATTTATATATATATTTGAACGACCAGAAACTTACACCAAACTTGTGCATATCGTTCAATGATATTTATATATTATATGTATACGATAAGTAAGAATATATAAATGATGGGGTTAGACAGTAAATAAAATAGGCTTAAAAAAAATAATTTAAAAGAGATAATATATAGTACAGACTCATATTTTACTTAAAATAGTTATATAATGGCGCATAACCTAATTTTATTACTATTATGTAATATATATTATAATAAATATAGTAGTATACATATCAGTGAACGTACACCAAAGTTCGTACTTGAAGATTATTACAGAGCACTTAGGGTTAGGTGACATTTTAACTTTTCAACTTAGGCAAACTTAACTTTAGTTAGGCATAAATATATTACTCAATTATGGTAACCAGTGAGTAGTGTTGCAAGTTAAACTCCGCCAGAGGTTAGAGAAAATGTCAAATATAGGCTTAGTATGATATATATATATATTAATTAATATATATAGAATAAGATTAAATCATTATCATATATCAATTATATGGCACTCATATTACTATAAACTTTGATTTAAATGCGGAGTTAATACAAGAATGAATAATGTATTATATAGTAGGTGTAAACAGTGTCCTTTTGTGAGAATAAAGTGACAAACTTCAAATGAAATTCTTATAACTGGTCTTGGCTCAAAGCTGACATAGAAGCCTACAGAATTTTTTAATAATTGAATTTCTTAAATTATATAAAAGGTTAAACAACGACTAATTTAATAAAATACGTTACTTATATATTAAGACTTAAATTAAAGCACAAACCCATTGATTTCAATGCCTCGTTATTTCACTTATAAAGACTGTTCTCAACAGCATAATTATACTATGGGGCGATAAACTTTATTATTTCACTCTGCCACCATAAGTGAAAAAAATATCAGTACATTGTGTATTTAATACCTAAATCACTTAAATTAGATTTACTCGCTAGATTATACATAGTAGATGAGAAATAGATAATGATAGATAGGATGATAGATAGATAAGATAGATAGATAGAGATGAAGCAACTGAGTGGGAGAGAGAAGAGAGAGGAAGATGGAGTGAGAGGAGAAAGAAGGAAGGGTAGCGCGAGACAGAAAGAAGAAGAAAGGGTAAGAGAAGAGTGAGATGAGTGTGAGGAGGGAGAGGAGAGAGATTCAACAATGACTTTTTTTCCAGAATTATTCAATACGATTATCAACTGTGCGTGAGCACCAAAGTGTCCGTACTCGCGAAATTTGCTTATTTTTGCGCTCAACAGCAAGGGTAATGCTGCTTGGCGCTGCTCTTTCTATTTATATATTTTATTGTAGAAATATGAAGAGTATATATAACGTGCGACCCACACGTCTTTCCAATGATTCTGTACTTTTAGGATCAGTTTGCCGTTTTCAAGAATGTGAAAAAATTGAGTTTTAAAGTAGGAAGGAAAAATTTCAAATGAATTTAATTATTATTATTGTTATTACTAATTACTAGTTATTTTCTTTAAATTTATTTTATAAATCAGTTTCTTTTTTACACTTTCATATTAAAATTTATAATAATTACTTTAGTGAACCATTTAAATTATTTTAAATTAAAAAGTGACGTGAACTATTAATTGTAAGGTAGGAGTACCTAACTTTACTTTGCAATTTGCAATTGAACGTCCCCAAATGCTAAGTTCGTTCATCCTTCATTCATCTCTTATATTTATATTCCATATATTTCGGATATATATAATCAAACTAATATGTGGAGAGACATAGTAACTAATTTATGCCATATACGTAGTAAATAAGTGTATCTATGGTTTTACTGATATGTGTAGTGCGTAAAATATTACATTTTAGTTAGTTAGTGATATATAGGTACTCATAGTAACTAATAATAGTGATGTATATAGATGTATTCTATTTTAAATGATGTATCTCATATGATAAAGTATAAAATAACTTATTATATATAAACACTTAAACCTATATATAAAATGTTAAGCCTTTTGAAGAGAGTTGTATTCACTCTATAAATAAAAACAATTGAAATATCTGCTATACTAAATATAATATTTATAGTATATATATACCTAAACTATATATATATATATTATAATGTATGTAAGTTATATAGTGTTACTACTATAGATACATTGTGATTTTTCGTAGTTTTTTAAATTTATTTGTATTTATTTATATTTTTATATAATATTTTAATATAAATGTCTAACCTATAATATAGTTGCCTAATAATACTCAACTGTATAATATATTGTTAAATCATATGTGTGTGTATATTGTTTATATACTCTATATATTTAAATGTATATATATTCTGTGTATATATTTACTTTAATCTGATAATGGACCTATATTACTTCTAACTACTGGTAAAGGATCCTTGGCATATCTCTCTTAATCCTCAATTATATATCTATGACTATAGTTGTACAGTATACTTAATAAACTAGCTGTACATATAACCTATATAATATAATATGACCTTGTGTTATTAGATAGTATAAGTAGTCACATAACCTTAATACTGGTACATAATACTATAATAATCTCACAAAACTCTCCCTCCCATAACTCAATAATTACCCTATTTGAGAATAGTGAAATAATTAGGGAAAATGTAAAAGTATAATAAATACTTAGTAGTAGTTTATATAGTAATAACGTCTGATGATATCAAGTATTAAGAAAATGGTGATTTACGTGTTAGTGTACACTGGTGTAAATAACAGAATATTAGTAAATAAATCCTGTGATTTAGAAAAGAATAAAGATCATAAAATAAATAGAATATAATATACTATAACTAAATATATAATTTTAATAGTATATATGACTAGGATCTTCATCTATAATTACTACTATTTTCTGGATAATAGTAACCTTCATCACTATTAGTAGTATAGCATTAGTATGATATTAATAATAAAGAATATAATATATCACTATTATATATAAACGTATACTGTAGATAAATTTTATAATTATTCGTATGCTGTGAAAGAAATGTTAGATGATATTTCTTTTGTGAAAGTAAAATTAAACATTTGCATGATATTTCCTTTTATATAATCTAGCAGCAAATATAGACCCCACATATTTAAATAAAATTTTTATGAATATATATTGTAATCTCCTCTGTATTTATATAGTGTAATAAGCTATATTGATTAATACACATATATGCTGTTTTAAATAAAACAATAATAATACAACTCTTATAACTGATAATTATGTACCTATTATATATATATATTATATAATACTATATATATAATATTGATATTAAATATATTAATATGAATAATTATATTATAATATTAATATATATATATTGTATATAAGTGAAGATTATATTAAATATATGTGAAGTTCTCAATAAATAGTGACAACTGGGAGTTATATACGTCATCTTAAATATAAGTTGATAATGATAAGTATATTTAATCTAAAGAAGGTTAACTAAATTAATTCAGGATATCATATATAGTATAGTATATTATATTTTATATATTAAATATAGAATATAATATATTATACGTTTGTACTGGTCCTATATTTGATTGAAGGGTAATTTTTTCTGGTTTGTTATATCTCTATTTAGATATAAGGTACAATTTAGGGTTTATTTCCGTGTGGCCTCTCTTTCTGAATCTGTGTATTCTTCTTCTTTTTATCTTTCTCTCTTGTTTTCCCTCTCAAACTATACTCCTCTCTCTTTTCTATTTTTTCTTCTTCTTCTCCTTTCCTTTTTCTCTTTTCTCTCTTCTCTCTCCTCATTTTATATTTTATTCATCTTTTTTCATTTTCATAATCATCATATCATATCATAATCATTATCCTCAAAATCAATAATAATCAATCTCTCCTTTTTAAGTTTCAACCCAAGCTCAAATTACATTCATCATTCAATTATAATATTTTACTTCGATAATTATTATTATAAATTATACTCTCTTTTATAATATAAGATATGTGATATTAACATATAACTAACTCAACAATTATACTTTTGTAAAATAGAGAGTTATATACATAAATTGCTTAATATAATATTAATACATTATCTCTTTCAGAGGAGTTCGTGAGGCGTTTGGCTCTCTCTCTTTGTTATTTCTTCGTGCCTTAAGAATCTGAATAGTAATTCTTATTTTATGTTTTCTTACAAGTTATAGATTCCATTGAGGAGGTAACAGAGAGAGAGATAAAGATAGATTGGTAACAGTAATAATAATATTTTGTATATGATTATTATTATATTTTGATTAGGTATGAATGCATAGGTCTCTTCTATTTTAGTTTATAAGAGTAAGAAAACGTAATTTGACACTTATTTGTCTTATTAATCTGTGATATTCATGTTTTTTTTTTGTGGCAGGCTGGTAAGACTTGGTTCAAGAAATGTCTTACTTGTTGCGAGTATATGGAGATGAGATTTTTTTTCAATTTCAAAACAGCTTTGGAGTATCTTTATGATGTTTCAAAGAGTTGGAGAAGGTCACTTGTGATTCCCAGGATTGTGGGGAATTTGTGGTACGGGATCGTTGCCTGGTTATGTAGAATCTAGAGATAAGTTAATGTTTGTGATGATTATTGTAGATGATTATACGCTATTTGGATCACAGATAAGCTTTATGGGTTAGTTGCAAAGTCTTTACTTCTTTTGCATGAAGGACTCCTGGACCAGCATTGGAATCTTATGTGCCTAGAAACACGTTCTGAACAGCTCTGGGAGAACGAGTTTCGAGGCCAAATGGAAGAAGATGCCTAGTTGCACTGAAAGGGTGAAACCTTACCTGGGAGGATATAACTCATAGACTATATATTTGAACTATACATAATTCTCGACAGGGAAAATGGTCGACACGCAAATTTCAGAATTTTCAGAAGGTGTCAAAAACGTCGACATCATTTTGGTCGACAGGATTTTGGTCGACAGCA
>JABUQX010105710.1:40000-44011 GCA_015478945.1 Trachelipus rathkii | reverse complement strand
GACAGGATAACTACTTGAGGTCCTTATTTAGGGTTCAATTACACCACTGAATGGTTGGGTACTCTCATACGATTTAGTGGGGAGGAGGCCGAATCATTTAGCATTCTCACGATCTGGAGCAACTAAGTTAAAGATACCCACACCATTTCCTTGGATCGTCCAATCCAATTCTTTGGAACACACTTGACCTATGTTTCACACTAGTCCTTCTTCTATAAATGCACCACCTTCGCTCCTATTGGTAAATCTGACACAACCTTATATCTCGTTAATTTTAATACTTCTCTAACAGCTCCATCCTGCCCTAATCGCGTTTTTTCTGGCACTTGATCGGGCCGATTGGGGGCCTTTGCGTTGCTTCTACGCTATACTATAATTGGAATGACTGCTTGGTCTCTGGTGACGCTTCAACATCTGCCGATAAGGTGCGAGCTGTAATCGTTGATGGGATGATAAGGTTTATCTTTCTTCAACTAAATCTTTCTCTCTCATGAACCATTGGTTTCGAACGTGCTTTGTTCTCCTGGCCATCCCAGCTAGAGAAGTGCGATCGGGAGTGGAAAAATTCTTCTTCTCCTATCACTCTTGCTAATTTTCATTCTGCTAAAATCGTTGCAGGGATACTCTTCGACGAGCAAAGCGAGCTTTCATCAAAAGAAAGTGTGCTAACCTCCTTGGTTCTCCTACTGACATAAATCTTTCTGGCCTGTTGCCAAAAGCATCTTTAACAGCTTCTATAAATCTGTCTTTCCTCCACTTGTTCGATCTGATGGTTCTGTTGCTAATTCTCCAACTGAAAAGGCCAATCCTTTCGGCCTCCTATTTTCCTCTTTGAACTAACCTGGACGATTCTGGCATTCTTCCTCCTTCTCTCCTCTCAGGTGTCCTAATGCCTTTGGCCTGTGAATTACATTCTGATCGGGTGCATTGGGCTCCCTGAATCTACGAACGTTAGGAAGGCGGGTGCGCCGGATGGCATTCCTCCCCGTATTTTTGGGAGTGTGCTTCCGTGCATCCCCGCCCATCGTTCAACTATATTCTCTATGTCTCATTACTAGCACTTTCCCTATGTTGAAAAGCAACGCACATGTCCAACTGATTCCGAAAAAAGGAAGCTCGTGCTCTGATCCCTTTAACTATCGCCCTATAGCTTTACTTGTATTCTATCTAAGACTTGAAACTCTTCTCAACTCTCATTTCTTAGATCAGTCTGAATTTCATTCACTCTTCCGATCGCCAGTGACGGCTTTCGCGCTCGAGGTCTATTGGGCGATATACTTTTCCTTATCTTATCTGATTTTGGTATTTCCGCCCTTAGGAACTAGGGGAGACTTGCGTGGTGGCGCTTTTGACCATCACAAAGCATTTGACCGGGTAACTGCGCGTCACTGCTCTCCAAGCTCCCCTCCTTTTGGTTTCCTCCTTCTCTTTGCCTACTTATTCTAGCTTTTCTTTCAAATCGCCTCTTTATCAGCTGCTACTGATGGGGAACTTATTCCGCCCCTGTCAGTGGTGGTGTTTCTCAGGGTTTGGTCTTCTCTCATACTTTATTTCTTTCTTTTCATTAAAGATCTTTCTCACCTGCACTTCTAACTCTATCACTCATATGCCGAATGACTCGACCCTTCATAACTTAACTCTAATTTTCAATTCTGTTGCTCTTCTTTTACTTCTAGAATTGCCTCTCGTCTAATATTTCCGATTCTATTCTCGCTGATCTGATAGAATTTCCGGGGTGGGGTCGTCTGAAACCTTGTGAAATTCCCCAATTCTTTAAAAACCCAACTACTATAAATCTCCCTCTCTAAGAACACCTTACTAACTTTCCTAATCTCCTTCGGACGGTTCTCTCGTCGTCTCTCTGTCGACAATATAAACATTCATAGCCTTAACATAAAGAAAAGAATGTCTTGGAACTTCACATCACAACGCTTATCAGGATTGCTCAAAGGAGGCTGGGGTTCTGCTTAGATTACCGAGACTTTTTTCCTCTTCCCAGTTACTCCAGTTATACAAAGGTCTCATCCGGCTTTGTTTTGGAGTAGTGTTCTCATATCTAGAGGGACAGGACTAAGTAAGGAGATTGTTTAGATAGGTGTCGAGTCCGAAAGAAATAAGACTTCCCAACTGTCGCTGTCTTTCTAGTTCAACTTTGACCCTCTTATCTTCTGCGGCGGCGATGTTTGGTGCTTATCTCTTTTCTGATAGGTAACCCTGTAGGGCAGTGCTTCGAGGGGGACTTTCCTACTTCGCGTAGCCACCACCTTTAAGACGCCCTAATTAACCTAACCTTCGTCAAGAGCTTTTACAAATATTTTCTTCAAACCAAGTTTAATGTGCAAAGGTGGAAGAAAGGCAAACTGCGGATTATGGTTAGCTGTTAATGTGATAATTTTGGTCCCTCTATTGAAATCATGTCTTTGAGGCACTTTTTCCGAATGTAGTGATTTTTTCTGTGCCGGTTGTGCCATTTGCAGAGGAAGCAGCAGAATTTTGTGTATCCCTGTTCCATGCCTGTTAATAGTCCAATGACCTTCAGGTCCCCACAAATGTGCCATTTAAATTTTCTGTACTCAACTAGGTTAAGTAAAGAACTCATAACTTCGTACCTTTCGTTTGTATTTGTAGAATATGTTACAGGAACAGACGAAAAAACATTACTTATATGGAGCAGCACTGCCTTGAGACTACGTTTAGAGGATATCAAATAAACAGGGCAAACTCTGCTGATTTCATGTCTCAATGTCCAATGCCTGGTCCCAATAGGCCATTAATATCACAGCAATATACAATTCCATCTTTCTGCGCAAAAAAGTTGCAAAACTGTCTCTGTCTGCCTCTAAATGAACTAATAATGTTTACACCTTTCTCTAATAGATTCCAGCCCTGAATCCTAGAAGGGGGAATTTCTAAGTCTGTTTGTGAGAGCTTTACGTTAAGCTCGTCCTGTGTGATTTCATGATGTGAACATGTCATAGATGTTGAAGGTTCAAAGTCCGGATATTGATACTTTGTGTCATGATCGGAGGGATCATCCTCTGAGTCAACAGTAAATTCTTCGGGATGTGTAGACAGGAAGATCATCTGAATTAGGAACTGGACACATTTCAGTGTGTAGGTTTGGATACTGGACACACTGTTTGGATTTTGAAGAGAACCCCTGCACATTTTTCAAACAGAAGTAACAGTCCGTTACGTGATTTGTTGGTTCTCGCCAAATCATAGGTACAGCAAATTTCATACGGCTACGTTTTCCTTTTAACCAGTTTCTCAGATTCCTGGAACGTGAATTGCAGTATACTTATGGAGCCCAGGACTTATCCTGGTCCTCAACTTTACATCCAAAGTACAATTCATAAGCCTTTCTAACTAATGGTGACAAGCTAACATTGTTGCGTTTTAAAGTGTAAGTTCCCCACACACATAACAAAGATAGGTTATAGGCTAATTTTTACATCTGACGTGGCATTATAGAAGATCTAGACAGCAATGATAATATCCTTTGTATAATAATTATTTCTTATTATTAATGTTATTATTGCAAAATTATAATTCGAATATAAACTGAAAATAGATATAAATACGAGAAAAGTAAGAGTTCTCAAATATAATTATATATATATATATTATATATATATATATATATATATACAATATATATATATAGTATATATATATATAATTAATATATATATATTATATAATATATAAATATATATATATATATATATATTATATATATATATATTTATATATATATATATATATATATATTATATATATAATTACACATATACTCTACTAATATCCAAACCATACTTAACAACATACAAAAGTACGTGGGAGGACAAATCTGCTAACAAGTAAATGGTAATAATGTAGTTGCCCAAATCGCCAATTCCACCAAATTTGATACGTGGTAACAAAAAAAAGCAGCACGATCTGTTCTTTTCAATGCAAAATAACAAGAAATATTTTTATGTGAAAGACTTTTTTTTTGCCTTTCAAACA
>JABUQX010105710.1:32500-35000 GCA_015478945.1 Trachelipus rathkii | reverse complement strand
TTAAAGGGTGAAGAGGCCTTTACTCTTCATAAACCTGTAAGAAAAAAATTTCCTACGCGGAAAACAGTAGCCCCCTATCACGATAGTGTATGGCAATTAAATTTATCTGAAATGATTAAATATAGTTCTTATAATGAAATATATCAGTACATACTTTTCACAATTGACGTGTACTCCAGATACTTAGTGTTAAAACCCATAAAAGATAAAAAAAAAATCCAAGACTGTGAGTGATGCTGTGAAAGAAATTATACAGGCTGAATGTAGATGGCCTAAAATGTTCTGGTCGGATAGGGGAGGAGAATTTTTAGGTCATGAATTTCAAGAATTTGTCAAAAAGTATGATATAGGGTATTACAATACATTCTCAGTAAAAAAGGCAGCAATAGATGGAACAGTTCAACGTACGATCAAAGAAAGAACGTATGCATAGTTACTTTGCTAAAATGGATCCCTTTTAGTATATTGATATACTGGACGATCTGGCTAATTCTTATAACAGATTTTTCCATAGAAGTATAAAGACTACTCCTTTAGAAATGCTAAAGATGAAGCAACCTAGTATACAGCCACGTGAAAAAGTAAGAAAAATAAAAGATAAGTCAAGCATAAACTTGAGTGATTATGTAAGAGTATCTAGAATAGACGAAAGGTTTGAAAAAGGATATGAATCATTTTGGTCTATAGATGTTTTTAAAGTTCATAATATATGCAACTTACCTGCTGACAGTTTAAAAATGTTATACTTGGAAGATTTAGATTGTGAAAAGATAAAAGGGGGGTTTTATAAACAAGAAATACAAAAATACGATTTGATCCTTATAGTAATGTATATAAACTTGAAAAGATATTAGGTACAAAAGGTAAGGGTAGAAATAAACAGTATTTGGTGAAATGGGTTGGCTACCCGTCCAAGTTTAATTCATATATAAAAGCAAGTGAAATTAAAAATCATTAGACAGTATTCATCGTAATCATGGAGAGTATAGATCCCTTCTATTTAACTCTGCCATCTTTGGCATCTTTGGACCTACATCCTGCAAATAAACTCCCCGATTTCATTTTAGAGCTAATGAACCCTATTCAGCTTGAAAAGTAATTATATGAGGTAGGGCTATATGAAATGATATTAAATACAGACATAGGAAAATATTTTCTCACTTCCAATTCTTGATGTTGATGTACAGAAGTGTAGACTGTGTTAAAACTACACTAGAGGTGAAAAACACGACTGATCTGAATAGGGTAACGATAGGTACAAAAGAATACTTCTATAAAAAATTTTAAGCCGGTACCTGCTATTATTAGTTATTTAAACAATCTCATTGATAGGAGTAATATGTGAAAGGATTTGGTATACAATACTGACATGCATGCCTATGAAGATGAAGTATTAATATCGTTAAGTTCAACAGCCGGTATAAACCTACGAGATCGTCATACGTGTTTTCTCAAGCGTTCACCATGGCAACGTAAACATGTCCATGAACGTGATGCTATGTTGGATATCCTGTATGATGTCCCTACGATGTTAAAGAGGGTTACAGTTTCTGTTGAGAACCCCTCTTATGATTGCGGTCATTTGGTTGAAGAAGACGTAGTACTGCATTATTCATGTATCCCTTCTGAGATGCTTAACCATTCAGGCATGTCATATGTATATACAAACATTGTTGAACACCACTATATATATATAAGAGACTAAGGCTCCTCTATTAAGAGTAATATATTTTCCTGTAGAAAGCAGATTTATAACATTCTCTAATGTTCGCTACCTGGCATTGAGTAATTCGCAAATAGTGCCTATAAGAGTACGTATAAGAGATGTAGAAGGAAAACCCTTCACATTCACCGATGGTAGCTTAATGTGTAAAGTCCATGTTAGAAGAAGAAAGAGGGTGTAATAATAACCTTTCTAGTTTTCATATTGTATATTGCTTTAGACGATCTTCAGAGTTTCTACTCTTATTTAATTTCTGTAATATAGCACGCTGATTCATTCATTAACACGTCTCTTTAGGGAAAAGTTCAGTTAAAAGAAAAGCTATACTAGAAATACTTCGAGATAATGCACAATGATCGATTCTTCGTAGGGGCCTGAACCCAAAAAGGTTATGGCATGGGTGGGGTTTTTGTACGCCTTCTGAGAGGCACACTTCCCCTCATCAGATAAGGTGGTGAATATATTGGCAAAAAAGCTGTAAAAACAAGCATGAACCCTCTTCATCATCAGGCGGTGATCCTCGGGCATCGTTGAAGCGACGTATAGCTGTCGTATCGGATGAAATGTTTAATGATGTGAAAAGAAAATCAGAAAGAAAATGACCGGGAGGGGGAAAAAGAGACGTACTAAGAAGACCACAGTAACAAGAAAAAAGAACACTAAAAGATATAAGAAGAAGAAGAAATCAACAAAAAAAAAGAAGAATAAGAAGAAAAAGAGTAAGAAAGGGTTAAAGAAACGTAAAAAAAGAGCATGACATTTTTTCATTTTAGATTT
>JABUQX010105710.1:0-27500 GCA_015478945.1 Trachelipus rathkii | reverse complement strand
AATCTAGCTAAGGGGTTCTTTCCCTACAGATTTCTGACGCTGAAGAATATTAAATATAAAGGCAGGATTCAAGATAAGGCCGCATTTGAAGTAGACTGTATGAGCGACAACGAAAAGATTGAATTTGAAAGATGGTATAATACATTTAATGACAAAGAATACGATATCGAAACTGAATGCGCTAAGTACTGTATTCAGGACGTTAACATCGTGCGTCAATGCTTTGAGAAGTTTAGAAGAATTTTCATACGTGATTATAAAATCGATTGTCTCAATGAATGTTCTACCATCGCAGCATTATGCTTCAAGATCTTCAAGATGCATTTTATGCCTGAGAAATCACTAGCGCATATCGGTAGAAATGACGATGGAAAATTTTCATTCGAAGGGGTGAAATGGTTAAATTTCATAGAACTCTACATAGGTTGACGTATTAAACATGCTAGGAATGGAGGAAAGGGGAAATTTAAGAACAAGAACAGATACCTAAAACCTGATGAGTACGTCAAGATCCCAGTGAAGAATATACGGCTGTTAACGGTGATGTGTTCGTAACTTTAAGACAAATTAATGATAATGAACAGATGATTGAATTAAATGAACAAAGACCACCACCGGCCGCTGATACCATCGTTAAGAAAATTTTATACCTTTACCATGGCTGCAAATGGTATGGTCATCAGGCATGCGAACTTGCTTACAGAAACTAGGTGATGTATCCAGTCTGGATAGATACACTACAGCAATGAAACAAGAAAGGGACAATAAGGCTGCAGGTTACGAAGTTGTTAGGATGTTGGGTGTGAATAAAAAAAGATGAAAGAGGAGTGCAATGTCACAATTGTAAACAACAGGAACGAGAGACGAGTTGAGAACTTAGGTCGTTACGTACAGTCACAAGGCAATGACTAAAATAAAGGCAAATGAACGACTGGTAGTAGGTGATTTGTATGGTGGTCATACCGAGCCCTGCTCTTTGCGTCGAGAGAGAGCAGAGATAGAAGGAGAGAGAGAGGAGAGAGAGATGAGAGAGAGAGGATAACGAGAGAGAGAGAGGGAGAGAGAGGAGAGTGCAGAAAAAGAAAAATACTGTTCAAGTACAGAAAATCGGAGACTGTCAAACGGTGGCAAACATGAGGAAAAAACAAACGTGGAGGAGAGAGAGAGAGCTGAAGACATTCGACAATGAGATGCCGAACAGATCGAGATGTAGAGAAAAGCAAGCGAGAGAGAAGAGAATCCTAAAAACCGACAGTCATAACAGTTCGATATAAAATTTGGACAATAAATAACAACACAAGCTTAAAAATTAGATTTAATCTATGATTAAGAGTAAAGTTATTGAAAGAAGAAATTATTAGACCAAGTTATTATTATACCCTTACGAAAGTAAGATAGACTATAGATATTCCTGAACGCAAAACACGGATAAAAAAAGAATGTCAATTGAATAAAAATTAAAGAAGAAAGGAAGGAACTAAGCAAAATTTGTAAACAAAATTGAGAGTCTTTCAAATGTAGAAAAATTATTACATTATAAATTTGACAGTTCATCTTATCTGTTTTATAGGAAAGGGTCTGCCGTTGTTTCAGTTTAAATAATTCTTATAAACTCAAATTAATTCTTTCTTTTATATATAGTGTAATAAAAATTGCTTCTTATAGCATGAAAAGCTTCTGAGCTATACCTCTCGTCTGCATAATTTAATATATATATATTATAATATTATATATATAATAATATATATATATATTAGTATAATTATATATTACTATAAATACTATATAATAGTAATATAACCCTTTTGACGGACTTATTGTTAATTACAACGATAATTTAGAACAAGGAGGGTAATTACTTTTATTTTTCATTCCTTAAGGACTAATTTCTAATCACCATAGTAGCGGTACTATGAATCATTGTAAGAAACAAATATAAACATTGCAATCAATTTAATTGTTGTTCACACACAAATAGCCGCTAAGTTCACAGCAAACTAATAAGATTTATGATATTTAACACAATATATTTCTATGACCGAAAACCTACTTCCACGTCTTTTTTTAATTAAGACGGATACGTACAACAATGATCCTGCTCTCTCTCATAGTGCAGATCTTTACCCTCTAATGCATCTCTCTTCTTCGTGACCACGAGATTGCTAAATTGCCCTTTGCCTCCTCATCCAATGCCAGGCGTTGCTCTTTTAATTGATTACAAGAATATTCTTCTTCAGCAGTTAACTCTTCCTTGAATATTTCTCTATATACAATGAAACAATAATTAAAAAAACTTTATTTAATTGTACATGCATATATCAATAACATATTATTATAGGTCAAGGGTAGTAGAGAAGTCTGCCCCTTACAAGTTTTTTATATTTTTTTTATTTCTTTTTTTTTTTTTTTTGAAGTCTAAAACGTTTTTGCAGCATAAATTTCAACAAATTTTATTTCAACAATACTATTAAAACAAAACATAATAACCCAGACCTTATTAATTTTTACCCAATATCCAATTACAATAAATTGACTTCGATCACATAACTCTATTACAGATGTGAAGACCGCTAATTCTAAGAAGATTAAATGATATTCATTTACATTGTTAGACAAAACAGGGTAAGAGATCCGTGAATTTCCTTATTTGTGCCCAAGGAAGAAGCTGACCTCTATCTTATTGAAATCGTCAGTTCTCCGGGATCTCAATCTTCAAAACGTCTTTGAGTAGTTCCTCCAAGTCAATTTACAATAACCTATTTCTTAACAAATCCGGATACCCAAAATTCAATGTAATTTCCGCACGCGACTCGACGCCATCATAATCAAATTGCACTTTCCCAGGCCTATGTCGATCTTAATTACTTTCTTATTTAAATGGAGATCAAAGATCCCGTTACCCGGTTCAAACAGGATCCATATACGCCCATCCTATCTGCCTCTGAGGTCGTATTAAAAAAATTTAAAGTACCCCCCCAATCATCAAATAACTAACTCAACTCTTTCCAATCAATAATGGAAAATTAAACTATATGGTTTATAGCCAAAGTAGCCATCATCGCCGTTCCAACATTAACACAATTTTGTCTCTTAAAAAAGTCGGAGTGGCCCTGGTCTATCTGCCGAAAGTGGAGTCCAATTCACACTCCAAATTTCTATATCATCTCAATTCATATTTTATTATTTTTATTTTTCTTATTAAAATTATTATATTATTTTATCTATTTTTTCATTTAGTATCATTATCTATTATTTTTTATATTATTATTTTTTTATATTTTTTATGATATATGTATTATTATATTATCTATTTTTTTCATTATTATAATTCATTATATTAATTATTTCTTATTATTATTATTATTATTAGTCAGAATAAGATAATTCAATGCTTTACTTCTTCTCGATTCGCTCCTGGGAGCTCAAGTCACAAATGCTACGATACTCTTCTTCCCCCCGCAATTCATTCATTTCAGTATTTTTAACCATCCCGTTTTCTACATCTTTATTTAAACTACCCTCTCGCCTCGCAAGCATCGAGCCTACAGACTAAATCCAAATTGGACTCAGCCTCCGTGCATTCTCCGAGTGAGGCAGGAATGAATTATGTTTCCATTGCGGAGATGACCCACTCCCCCCAGAGCCGCATCTCTGAGATAGCAGTCACACGCAATGCCGTTACATCCTCTTCCCCAACTTTCGTTACTCTAATAAGGAGTTCTATACCTAGCATGATCATTATTACAAAGTCAGTAATTTTCTAACATATTATACTTAGTTCAGAACATCGTTTCTATTATATTATAATTTATAATTACATTTGATTTTGGTCTCATTATTATAATTATTACTTATAGTTTGCAACCTGACCACCATTATTAAAGTCAATCTATTAATGTATCAAGTATTCTATATTTGTCTACCATTATTAAAAGATACCTTCTTAACAGCATTTTTTGAATCAATTCAGCGTAATTATCTTCTTCTTTCGACGAAAACATTCTGCTTCCCCCGGATATCGGATAACCCCATAAGTGAGCCCCCCCAAATTTCATAATCACCCGAATACACCAGATTATTAATTATGTTTCTGTTATCAAAGCGTCTGTAATTATGGCTATAATATATACGTTATTATTATATATTATTATTATGTATTGTTAATAATATTTCTAAACATTACTAGTTTCATTATTATGTAACTTTTATATCATGTAAAAATTAGTTCTACTAAATGATTATGATATAATTTCTTATAAAACCATTTCTACCATTACAGTTATTCATTGTGAGCTTATTATTATAATGTTATTGTAAAATTAACACAAATTGTTACCTCTAATATTAAAATTTCTCCGTCTAAAGTAAGTATTCGCCGCGTTTTTCCCCCTTGCTTACGAAGCCAATGGGAGGTTTAAAGCGTTTTCCCTGCTTGAATTTGGCACTGTCATTGTTGATATTAAGTTTTTAATTCGCACAGAGTTCACCAATCTGTGAGTGTTTCGAATTATTGTGTAAGCATTTTTCTTGTAGTCTTATTCTTGCGCAGTTAACGGTGTCTATTTTGTTCGTGAGTGAAGCATTTCCTTTCCATTTGTAAGAAGTTGTCTTTCTTCTCCCATCCCCATTTTGGAGAACCTCGTGAGGGATAAGTGAATTGGGGTTCGAGATCTCAGGCCGAGTGGTAACAGTCATCTTGCTTCTTGTTTCAATTTTGGGCGAATTCTTTAACGCTTTTCCTTCTTCTCTTGAGATTTGTAATTGATGTTATATTTTTTTTATGATAGTCTTGAATTGTGTTTAAGGGAAGTTATTTAGGCTATTGATAGGGTTTCTGTTTACTGCTTTTTCGGGAATTATGAACTTTTTTTTCTTTTGTGTTGTCTTTTTGTGTGGTTTGTGTTTTGAATTGCATTTTTTTCACGTTCCTGTCTTAATTAGCACTGTTTGAATTAAATTCACCTATCTTGACACTCTTCATCAGTTAGGTTGGGAGCTTATTCGAGTTGCTTCTGTTGCGTTTCACCATTCTATGAAATAACCTTACGAAGTTAATACATGAAATGAAAAGTGGTAATTAACTCTATTTTATTCTAAGACTAATTATAAATAAATATTAGGTAATGCATATCACATATGCTATAATTTTAAAAGCAATCAATTTGTTGTTCAAACAATAGTGCTTAATTTCACAGTCATTATAAGATTTATGATAGTTAACACAATATTTTCTATGACCGAAACATAACTTTCCGGTTCTTTTTAATAAGCCACGATACCTCACGTGACCTCTCTCTCATGCTTGAGATCTTACTCTCACTCTCTTCTTTGACACGACGATGCTAACATGCCCTGCCTCCTCCAGAATGCGGCTTTCTCAGCAGCATTTTGCAGCGATACAGTTTTACGTAATGGCGCTTACAAAGAATCGTTTGAATAGTTTCTCTTATACAATGATACAATAATTTGTTTGATTTATATGAACAGAATGCGAGAACACTTGATTGTGCGTATATAGTAGTACTTTATTGCCCTATAATAATAGTATATATATATATTATAAATATATATAGATATTATAATATATATATAGAAATATATATATATATCTATATATCCAACAAAAGATATTTCACCTTCAGCAGCATATCCCGAAGTAAGTATTAATCATCATCATCGTCGGACGTGTTCTTTCAATATATCAAGAAAATTATTGCACAAAATTTTTTTTAACAAAACATGTTGACTGAAAAATAAGTATTTAATGAATGGGTTACATTTATTAAAAAAACCATTGAATAAGATTCATACAAATTATTAGAACAGCTTTATATAAAAAAGACATTATGATTGGCCAAATGTGCAAAAAAGGTTCAAGTTATAGTATTTAAATATCTCTTTCAATTATAAAAATCAAAGCAGGTCATCAGAAATTTACTACATTACAAAGACATGCGTAACAAATGACAAACATTTTGAAGAAAGCACATATGCTAAAAGCCACATCCACACCCAAATGATGAGTAGTTCATTAATGACAATTACGACTATTAGAAAAAAATTATTGTATATAAAATTTTCTAGACGGTGAAAAGAAAAAAGGTGGTTTTTATAAACAGATTATTGTGCAGTCAAACAACAATAATAATATAGTTATATGGATAAAATATAAATATCTTATTTGTAATATTACTTTATGGGTATAAATTTTTTAAAATTAGTCCTATCTCAAATATAAAATCTTGAGAGAGAGGAGAGAGGAGAGAGAGAGCTGATGGAGGAAAGAGAGAGACGAGAAGAGAGAGAGAGAGAGAGAGAGAGAAGAGAGATGAGAGGGAGAGAGAGAGGAGAGAGAGAGGAGAGATGAGAGAGAAGAGATGGAGAGATAGGCTACAATCCGAAATGCGTTCTCAAATAAGGCAATTTTATACACCTGACAGAATATTTGTGCAAATAACCTTGTGATTATATTTAAAGTCACTATTTTAACATTTATCTACACTTTACATTTAATTGTATCTAATTCAACTTCCTCTCAACCATTATGACAAATCTTATAAACCAAATCTTCAAAGCCGATTTTTGAAAGAGAATTAGGTTAGGTTAGGTTAGGTTAGGTTAGTCTCATTTACAGAAACCAAATCCCTAAAGAATCTTATTCCTAATAGACAGTGTTGATAACTTAAAATGTTCAAAGACATCAGAATTGATGCATAACTGACACAAAAAGCTCAGATTTGATGCAAATAAGTTCTAAAATTTTTTTTTTAATAAAAACAATAAAATAGCTAGTCTTGGGAATATTTTGGCCAAAATTGACGATAAAATCACTAATTTTAGCGACGAAACACACTAATTTGGCAACACTACTCCTACCACATCTTAAGATAAACTTCAGAAACCCCTACCTCAAAGAATCTTACTCCTCCCACTATATCCTAACACAAACTCTATTCAATAAAATGTTTTCCCGCTCGGGAAAATCTTTTCAGAAAAGATTCCTCATTTTCGCAACTTGCTCAAGTTGTTAGATAATATTTTATGATAAAGATTTCTCATTTAGACAACTTGCTCTAGTTGTTAGACAACCTTTTCAGAAAAGATTCCTCATTTTGTGTTCTCGTTGTTAGATCCAATCTTTTCAGAACTCATTTTGGCAACTTGCTTAAGTTGCTAGATAATCTTTTATGAAAAACAATCCCTTCTTGATAGAGTTACTAATAATCTTTTATAAAAAAAAAAAGATTCCTCATGTTTAAGCATAATAGAGTTGCAAGATGATCTTTTCTGAAGAAAGATTTCTCATATTGGCGATTTGCTCTAGTTGCTAGATGATCTTTTCTGAAAAAGATTTTTCATTTTGACAACTTGTTTGAGTTGCTAGATGATCTTTTTAGGTCGGTACTTTAATGTTTTTTTTTTCAGAAGTTTCTGTCAAACTTTTAACCTGAAAGATGAATTCAATTTGTGGATTCGAAAGCTTTGTTTTTTTAATAACTTTTAATTTTTTTTTTATTTTTTATAAATATTATTTAAAGAATTCTTATTGTAAGATTATTCTAATGAAGTTGTGTATTTTTAGTTCTTATATGTTGGTAGTGTTGTGCAATATATCCACAGATAGCCGGATTTCAAGAGTTCGCACTGTTTTTCAATTAATATATAATTTTATAGAGATTTCTGCATTTATCCCATTATATATTTTAAAACCTTTCATGACGTGCCTCTAATGCAAATTTGAGTCACTATAAATTACACTATTATTTTTATTATTATTATTATTATTATTATTATTTATATTATTATGTAATATATATTTTTATGATTTTATGCATATTAAATTAATATTAAAAATTTATCTTTATTATTAATCATATTACTATATAATTATTATATTACTTATTTTATTATACACTAATGTAACAAAAAATAAATAATTGTCTTGCTTTATAAAGCTTATTCCTAAATTGCTTCATGTGTATAAGAATGAAATAAAAAATATATATTCCCTTTACACAATTTGCTTTAATTACCTTGAGCGATCGCTGTTAAAAATACTATTTACATTTCCGATAAAATTGATTTTTTCTCTCTAAAACTCATTTATAAATATGATACACTTCTAGAATGTAGAAAGAGGTTGAGAGTTGTCCTCTTTTTTCGATATAAGTTGATTGAGTGCACGCTTCCAGCATAAAGGAATAAAAACACAGATCAAGTACAAAATGTTTCAGCTGAGAGACATCAAGAAGTGACAAATATCAGGCAGACGAAACATATTTTATGTCTCGCGTACATAATATAAGACACGTAACAAGTACCCTTGAATAATCTGCTTAAAATTTGCGAGTGCTTACAAGCATATTTGCATAATCGCTGAACCAAGTACTAATGCATATTGGCACCTCATTACCTGCGAACTTTTGCAAAAAAAACTTCTTAAGAAATAGATAATAGACTCTGAAAATAAAATATAATAATAATATATATTAATATATATTATATAGCTAGAGCAATTAATCGATAAAAAAAAACATGAATACTATTTAATATGATAGGAATATAATATTATACAATTTATTTTATTTATAAATAGTGAACTTATGTTCTTTCTGAATTTAATACTACTGATAATCTCTAAATGAAGGTTGAAAATTATGTAATATATTTTTTTTAATAACGAGTGACAAAGGAATTAAATTTTATTTTTCTTTGCAGATATGTTAACAAGTGGTAATAGAGCATGAAAATTTGCAACCAAGAACTTTGAGAGAGAGCTAAATGACCACTACAGCATTTGCCATTTGCTTGGTGACCAGTCGCAAAAACAGCCTGAGCAAAATAGCTGCGTCAACACCAGTACCTTCCTTTACTCCAGTGCCAAGTGCACAATTTTCTAGGTACAGTAACCCATTCCTCAAAGGAGACTAGACCATATTCAAGATAGAAAGCATAAATCAGATGACGCATAAAGTCAGTTGATCTAATAAATGAGTAGCCGAGGACGTAGCAGACCCATATTCCCTAGCCAGAAACATCACGACCTCATTCCAGAGTCATATTGGCTCACAAAGTTCGAATGCCGAGCTTTAACGTCAGACTACAAGTAGTGGAATATTTTCATAAAGGTGTGTAAATGAGTCACAGTCAGATGATAACGTTTCACCAAACTTCTTTTCCAAACTTTTCACACAGTCAGTGGCTTTGTTTTTGCCAACAATATTGACAGTTTAGTTGAGCACTGTGGATTCTATAGCAACCCTTGCGAGAAGTGCTGCCTCTTCATTATAAGCTTCATCGTAAGGCAGTCTCAAAGTTGTGCTACATCATAACTGAGACATTAGCATATCTTCCCTATGGCCTACCGATGCATCTCAATGAGAGAAACAGCATAGCAGCGTTAAGATTATTCGCTAACGTAGTCCTTGCAAAATAAGACATGATGAATTGGGAAGTTATCGAGACTCAAAATGGTTGCCTTCCGATGGGTCTACCCAGGACGGCTCTTACCAAGTTTCAAGTGCTATTTTGTCTCTGGAAATAGACAAGACCTCACGAAAGAACACTAACTCAAGGGCGTGGATTCCACAGCGAATGATTCAAGTGTAAGGGAGAACTATGTCAAAAAATAGCTACACCTCTGTTGCGACTCCAAGAAAAAAGTTTATACAATTCTTATTATTATTATATATTATTATATATTAATTATATATTATTTTATATTAATATATTATATTTATATTTTTTATTATTTAAATTTACTTATTATTATTATATTATCTTTATGAATTATATAATAGAAAATATATATCATATATATTATATAAAGATATTATAAATATAAATTATATTGAATTATATATTATTATTATTAATTATTAGTATCATTATTATTAATTATAGAAACCAAGGTGTCATTTATAACAGGACCTCTGCATTTTTAGTGTAGTGAGTAGTAGTATAAGTGTAGTATAGATATGTTGAGTATTATATATTAGTATTAGTATTATGATTATTATTAATATTATTAGGATTTAATTATTATATATTTTATTATTAATTATATATATAAATATTATTATTTGATAATATAATATTACTTTGTAAAGATGTATGTCCAAATTCCGTAAAATTTCTCAACATTTTTTTAACTTTCTTTAGCTCTTATAGTAGAAATAAAACAAAATAATGTCCTCTGTTATACGATCAAGCTTATCGTCCACTCACGATGAACTTTCAAAGATAGACTTATTTTATAAACGACAGCCAATTAAATTAAAGAAATACAATTATTGTCAAACAAACAAGTAAAACAAAACATACATTTAAAATATACTGAAAAAGAAGATATGCAAGTTTATCACATGGATGATCTTTCTTTCTTCCTAAGAAAAAGATACAAGTAATTCGACATTTCGTTAACATTAATTTCGAAGTACGTCATATGTTATTCCTTAATAAGAAAAGACCTTTGAGTCTCCATGAGTTACATATCACAAATATACTTCATCCAAAAATTTTAAATGCAACTTTAACAGAGCAAAATTATTTCAGTTTTAGTTCTACCTTCAGATTTTGCATATTTATTGGTTGAACTTTCTGCAAACATTACGCTGCCGAAGAGTATATTCGTCCGTATAACCAAATGTAAGTGAACTTATACATCACTCTCAGATGAACAATTAGAATTGGTAACACGTATGTACATTTCGCCAGCAGATGAACAACTGCTGCATTTAAGCAAAAGATAAATTTATTGAAGAAAGCAGCTCTTGCATCCAACTTTCGAGAGCTTCACTGTGACACCTTGGAAATACCAAACAAATAGATACACCAATATTTCAATATAATGATCAATACATATATTATTAAAATGAATATATTATATAGATAATATAAAAAAATAATAATAAAATATAAAAATAATATGGATTATTAAAAAAATTAATACAAATAATAAAATATGAAAATAATAGATAAATATATATAAAATAAATATAATATTATAAAAAATGAAATAAATTAATTAATAAAAATATTAATAATATTAATAAAAAATATAAATTATGAAATATATATTATAAATATAATATATTAATTAAATATTTAATAAATTATAATAAATATCAAATGTATAATACATAATTCATAGTATATATTTTATTTATCAACCTTTGATTAATATTTTCTAATAATATTTTAATAAAAGATATGCATGCCAGAACATGGTGTAAAAGACTATAAAATTACATAAAAAATTATGCCAAATTAATACCTAAACACAACAAATCACACACACACACACACACACACAGCACACACACACAACACACAACACATCACACACCTACACACACACACGCACACGCACCAACACAACACACACACAACATTATTTATAATATAAAATTTCATTCATTTAGAATAAATACGGAATAATAAATAATATATAGTAAATAATAAATAATAAAAAATTATATATAAATTAAAATAAATAATTCAATAATTAATTATTCATTGTATGTAATAAATTTAAATAAATATATATATGCAATAAATTTCCAACCTACAATCATTAGAAATAAGAAAACCCTACTACTTTCACCTCTGATACGTCCTTGACCCTGAAGAGCGTGCCATGCACGCTCATAATTCAAGAGGTCATGATCGATCTCCAGCAATATAGCTTATAAACAATAGAAGACTTAACATACAGTATATCATTATATATATAATATAATATACTTAAAATATATAGTAATAAATATATAATATAATATATATATATATATATATAATATAAATATAATTATATAATTAAATATTATATATTATATATATATATATGAGTATATAGAAAGAATAATAAATATAATTTAATTAAATGATATACATAAAATATAGATAATATATATAGATTCTAGAGTTCAAAAAAAAAATGCAGGCAAATATTATTTTTATCTATTAATATATATATAAAATATTATAAAAAAAATAATAATATTAAATATTATAAATATAATATATTTTATATAAATAAATATAATAATAATATAATCATATATATAATATATATATATAAATATATATTAATACATATATATATAGAAATATATAATTCAAACAGGTCTGTGCTTACAAGGGAAATATAGGTTACTAACCTGGTGAAATTCACTTCTAAATCTCCAAAATATGACCCATGGGCTTCAGCATACTTTGTCGAAGGAGATCGTCAACATTGAATAGCTCAGATTCGAATAGCCTCAACTCTAAATCTGTGTTCATAATGTCGTCGGTTTCGAAGAGGGTGCCGTTATCATTAGAAGATTTGGGATTCTAGAATTATCAGAATCACACGGAGTCATGTCAGAAGAGAAAGAGCCTGGGAACAAATTGAATTTCCACATTTCTTACCTGTTTACTTATCAGAAGTGACTAAGACCGGGACGACTATAATGACGCAGTTTTCAACTTTGTGATGACTTCATATCCCGTCTTTAAGTCGAACTGCGTCGTAGAGAATAGAGATGACGGAGGGCTATGCGATAGTAACTCTTATAGTTATTGTTTGACCTCAGGCGGTATTCTATACAAGATGCCATGGAAACGAAAGTAACAAGTTAGCTTCTTGATGTTTGCTCTTGGCTCCGTGATAAATTATTATATATTATTATTATTTGTAATATTAATATTTAATATAAGGAAACAATAATAATAAAAAATAAAATAATAATAATAATAATATAATAATAATAAAATAATAAATATAAATAATAAATAATATAATTAATAAAAATAATAATAATAAAATAATATAATAACAAAATAATAAAAAAATAAATAATATATAAATAAAATATATAATAATAATAATTAATAAAATAATAATATAATAATAAAAATAATAATTATAATAATAATAAATAATAATAATAAATATAATATATAAATAAAAAAATAAAATAAATAAAAAAAATAAATTAAATACACATAAAATATATAACAAATAAATATAAAAAAAAAAAAATATAATAAAAAAAAAATCTAAAATATTAAATAAAAAACAAACATTCCATTTATTTTTTAAATGAATCTGTTGTTACAAATAAAGTTACATAATAAAAGAAATAAATAAATAATATATAATATAATAAGATAATATAGTAAAAAAAATTAAATAAAATAACCTAAATATAACTAATGTGAAGTAGAGGTAGAAATAGGACAACAACATTTAATCAGAATACTAAAGATAAAAAAAGCTAAATTGAAATATTATTTTAAATTAAATAAAATAGAAATAAACTCTATCATTAAGGTAAATAAAATAAGATCTCCATCTTGTGCGAGTAAACAAAATAAATTATTTACTTTTATAATCAAAAAAAAAAAAAGAGTGAAAAAATTTAACATATTTTAAACCACTTTATCATCATAATGGGATTCGTCAGGAACCTCGTATTAATTAACTCAATATTTTTTACTCCTTTCTAGCCTACTATTATAATTATTTATATTCTTACCTTCTCCACAGTATTAATTTCTACATCAACCTGGTTTAATTATTTACAATGCTTCCAAACACTTGGCAAAATTTTCTTGGATGATTGTTCAAAGTTATATGCACTCATCCGCACTCACCAGGCATTTATCGTACCCTGCTAGTTATAACAAGAATAATAATTATGAAATATACATCAAACTATAACCTACTGTCTCTATCCTCAATATTAAATAAAATACCTCAGAGAGGTAGAAAATGCAGATAACCATTCGTGCTTTGCAAAGACTTCTGTCATATCAGAGGAAACACAATTGGAAATATATTCATCTTTCGAATTTGTTGATCATAACGACGAATCGTTGCATGATCACCTATTCAATAGTAATGACGATATTTCTGGAGTTTGAATATAGATAAATAATATTATATACGAGTTATATATGAATTATTTTACAGATAATTTGATCAATTTATCTTATCTAATATAGGTAATTAGACAATAACTAATATCAGCGAGCAGTCAAGTGTCTATGTATTAGTTGTCACCAGCTACAAACCACTATAAAACATTGACTTATTTAACTATATACCAATTAGATATAAGAAGTGAATGTTCAAAAATAAATAATCAGAAATAACACGATACTCGGACTCAATATGCTCTTATACCGCTAATTCTACGAGCTACTCATACTCCGCTTTCATAGATATTGCAGCTTTGTCCATGTTGATACAAAAAATTTGAACACTACGCTATATCGAATAATACTCCCTTCGTCAACGCTACTCGTCTTATCATCAGCCGCCTCTCGCTGCCTCACATCTCTATACATTCAAAAAGTACGTGAAGCAATCTGTTCTCTACCAAATATCGCATCTCTCAGGGAAATCACTATGAACCTTCTTTAAACTTTATGATATGAATCTCGTTACAATTATAGGCCCCTACTATACATGGAATATAATTTTCGTATGTAATTTTTCTGGCTTTAATTGCTTAGTAGTTCAGTAAATATTAATAGCTCCATAATAAAATTATAATTTTAATCAAGATTTACTTTTAATATAAGAGTTAAATCTAATTATTTACAATATATTTAATCATAATAAGCTATATATAATATATATAAATACTAGATTGAAATAATAAATTATCAACTCATAGAAAAGTACAATAATAATATATTGACACAAAAGTAAGAATTATACATCTTACATAAAATAAATCGTATATAGCATATATGATATATTATAATCAACACACTAATAGTCTAAATTATACTTCAATCCACTATACCGACTTCCATAACGCCATACCATAACTATAAAGATCAGCTAGTACCTTACTTCTGCTCACACTAGTAGGAATTTATATCCCTGATAATATAATACGAGCCTAAGTTTACAAATGCAAATATATTGTAATCTGTAGATATATAAAAACTCGACGAAAAATAAATTTATCATAAAGTGTATATACTATTATATTCATATTACATCATAAATATTCTTATAATATAATAATAATTCAGTTATATGTTAATATATATATTAAATATATAATAATTTATGATAATTAATAATAACATATATAATTATGAAAGTTAAATAATAGGAAGCTACAAGCACTAATTACTATGATCAGAAAAACAATATATATTAATATACTTACTACAATTAAAAGTACATAAGCAAGATTAAAACTGTAATTTTAAATTTACGTAAAAATATAATATACTATAAGGTAAATTAAATAATGTAACCCAACAAAAATATAGGACTAAAAAATATAATTCCCATCGCCGCTACTATCATTAGATGCCGACAGTACCTATACGTAAGTAATAATAATACAATTAAAATATAACACCCTCAGCTATAACTCGATTTAGTATCGTATAATAAATATCATAGTGAAAAAAATTAGAATAATTAATATAGTTTTCAATCAATATTATAAATAGATCCGAGTTAGTAGAGTTCCGAGTGTATCTGAATAAATTATATAATGAAAAATACATACAATTAGATAAGTCATTAAGATTATAAAATCATTAAGTATACTAGATTAAAATATCACTCCTATAGCATCACTACTAATAGATTATAACTACCTAGGTAAAACTATATACTAAATATATAACATATAACTACACACCGACCTTTTCAATTCAGGAAACGACAACTCCCACGCCAAACAGAGCACTAGTACAGCTATACCTAAACTTAAAATAATAACTATAAATACGATCCTAAAATCATATAAACACAATAATGATTAAAACCTAACATTTAGTATAACTAGACATGCATCATAACTTGCAGACATATATGAACTAGTATTAAGACAAAGAACATACCTAAATATAATCTAATATAAGTTAAGTTAACACTAACATAACCCACTTATATATACACAACCTAATTGTAGCACCAAAACAATGGAACCCTAATTAATATCTAAGTAATGACAAACAGTGACCAAAATAACTACACTAGCATATAACACCAGACTAGGATAAACTATACTCATGTAAAATACAACGGTAAACTCCACTAGGAGAATATACAACCTTACACAATAGATATAACATATATCAAACATAGATAGAACTATATCGACATTATATATAATATTTAACTAGGATCCCTAATCTATGGTTAAATACAAATCTATATATATATATAGACAATACCAAAAATATTACATCTACAAATATAATATACATCATATGTTTTCATAAGTTCTTCGTAATTTGATGCCACTAATATATTGATTTTGAAATTTATAAATCATTAATATAATATTATTTTTCAAATATAATAAAATAGCTAATATAGATAATTAAATTTATATTAAATTAATTAAATTATAATATAATAAAAATAATATATTACATGAAATATATATTAATAAATTCTAATCAAAATGAAAATACTATATATTATAAAAAATAATATCAAATAATATTATATAATTAACATACAAGTATCGAATAATTCCTAAAAATTAAATCAATACTAATACATATAATGACAGTTATCTTTAGTACTTTAAATCACCAGTATACAGCTATTCTCCTGTATATTATTATATATTAACTAAGCTTATCCTATATATTACTTAGTACAGATGTAACTATATACTAAGAAACTTACTAATAAGTATCTCCGATAGTGATAAATGATTCAATTAGTAGAAGGTGTATTTATAAGTAATAATAATATAAACAATCAGTATACTACATACAGTACATATACCTAACTATATACTAACTATATATAAAGTATAATAACGTATTCCTATCATAATACTATGTAAATATTTGCATATAATACCTAATATAATTCAATTTAACGGTCAATAGTACCACTATCAATATAGATACAGATAGATATAATACTCAATTAGAAAAAGGGCTTGTCAAAAACTTATATAATATATTCAAAATAGTGTATACTATAAATTACATTTATATCAATCATCAATAATTAAATATATTATATATATAATAGTATATATATTAAATCTTATACGATATTAAAACAACAGTTCAATATATATGATATAAATTTATATATATAGATCTTAGTACATTTAAATCTACTTTCAAAACGAAGATACACATTTCATAGCAACCAAACACATTCAATCAAGAACCATTACTCTACAGAAACAATCACAAATAAATATACATTAATTAAAATCTAAATGAAATCACCAAATATAAATTTATAGTAAATAGCTAAAGTTCAAACAACTAAGATATATTATTATATAATCATAAAATAATAAGTATAAAAATAACAGATTAAAATACAAAATTAATATCAATTAAAAATAATAAACACACCCTTATAATTACCATAAAAATAATAATAAAACTTTTAATATAATAGAAAATAAAATAATAATAATAAAACTAATAAAAAATGAACTCAATTTAACGTAATTCCAAACAAATAACGGACACTATATCACCCTCCCATGCTCAAAGCGGCCAACCCCAATGCGCGATAAGAATTGAATAACACCTAACACACAAACCACCTCCCTCCACTTACATTATAATACAGATCTTCACAAAGCAACTCAGAGGTGCCAAAACACACTCTATCATAGATCATTATGATTCGTACATTTGCTTTAAATTAATATTATAATTAGTATATAATTGGAATAATTAAACTCTTGCTATATCTGTTTCCATTTTACTTTACAAGATATACAACTTAGTATATGGCTATGATGAGAAGAACTAGGAAATTTATATTACTTCATAAAAACAGCATCCAATCACATCAAAGAAATTTCACAAGGATCAAAAATACGATTAAAATTAATTTAATTGAACAAACAGTTCAGAATATGAGTTAAAACGTAGGCAAAAAAAAACAATACTAAAAAATCCAAATAAATTAAAGAAAAAATAAAACCAAAAAAAAAAAAATATTATTACTGTAATAAAAAGGTACAAAAAATAACAAACCTATATTAATTCAACGAACTACCAAACCCCACTGACGCATCACTGTTCATTTCACTCTCTGCGAATCATCTTAATTAAATTCGCCAAAAAAAAATTCTTCACCCTCTCTCTCTCTCTACTCTCTTCCTCTCTCTCCTCTCTTCTCTCTCTGCCTCCCTCTCTCTCTCTCTCTCTCCCTCCCCCTCTCCTCTCTCTCCTCCATAGTGAAAAATAATTTTAGAAATAACTATAGAATAAAATTTAGGATTGAGATGAAAACATTTATTTGATGCTCAATATCAAAAAAATTATTATATAGATATATATATATTATTAATATATATAAATATTAATATATAAAACATATAATAGAATATATATATTATTATATCATAAGAAAACCAACCCTTGTAAACCATGTAGTGAATCCAAAAAAAAAATCCACTTCGAAAGCCTCTCTTGAAATCTAAAAAATTAATAATATTAAATATAAAAAATCGACAAATTCAATAAAATTGTAAGTGTAAAATATTACAATACCCAAACAATCACTTAACTATTTTGAACAAATTACCGATACGCACACAAATAATACGTGATGCCAGACATTTATACAACTAAATACTGCTATTACAGCACCTCCCCAATTAAAACATCCTATCACATCAAAAAAATCATACATTTAACTAGACAAAACTTCCCACTCTTCGTTACTGTCTCACAATATAGAATGACTCTCCAATCTAGATGGCACAGCCCAACTATATCCATCTACGCACACAGCACATAAGGAATCCGAACACCCAGGAAAATACTACAACCACCCACCAACTAAGAACAACGCCTTAAAATATTCACACCATAACACTTCAAACTTTAAATAATTCCCAAACAAACCACGACTAGTACGTATTTGATCTCTTTTACATATAAAAACCTCAAAATCCATCTCTCAAAACAAACAGACCTCATGAAATCGGTGTTAATTCTATAATAACAACCCGAACTATGCATTCATTTAGATTTTTGATTTAATAATATTACATTAAATTCACATACAATAATAAATAATCTAATTAATTAAAATAATTTTTCTGCTACTTTAGATATATGAGGAAGTATCTTCGAAACGTCGAAAAAAATGTAACTTAAAATTAGTAAATATTCAATCTATTCTTGAAAAAAATATATGCTTAAACAAGAAAATGATATATATATTAAATAATAAATATTATATTTTTTATATCTCATCAGAAAAGTATGAAAGATAATATTATAATATAAAAAATCACAAGTGTATATATAGCATATTAATCTAATGAACTATTAAAATAACAATAATAAAATAATTTTATATAAAAAAATATAATATAAAAATAAATTAAAAAGAACATATATATAAAAAAATAATAGATATCGATAATATATATATATTATTGTAAAAGATTAAGATATTATTATTAAAAAGTAAATATATAAATATGAATATTAATTGAATATAAAATTAATTATAAACTGAATTACAAAATTGATATAAATATTTAAATATAAATTATATTAATATTATTATATATTAAAGAATATATATATATAATATATATATAATATATATCATTAAATATAAATATATATATATATAATAATATAATAATAAATTATAAATTAATATTATAATATTATAATATATATACGTTGAATAAAGAAACTATTCTTTAGTGTGTAATATATATATATTATATATTATTAAATTTATAAAAATAACTATTTAAATGGTTTGATATATATTTAAATGTAATAAAATATAATATTAATATATAATATATATAAATATAAGAAATATAAAATTATTATAATAAGAATAAAATATAATATATAGATATTTATAATTATAATTTATATATACTATAAAATATATAATATTTAAGATTAAATAAAATATATATTATAATATATTAATATAATAGAAAAAATTTATAATACTTATAGATAATTAATAAGATACAATAATATATTTATATATATATATATATATATAATTATATATATATATCATATTTAATCACCGGAGGAGTAACTTTTCGACCGAGAGAGCCTGGCCGATAATAAATTTTATTCCTGCGCGAGCGGAGTCTCCGGCCGTAAAATAAAATTTCCATTATAATTACTTCTTACATATATTTTAATATTCTTATAATAATTATTACAGAACTATATATATTTATATATATTATATCATACTTATAATAAGTATATTATTAAATATATATCAAATTGCAATCTATAATTCTCTCAATTCGAAAAACAACATAGACTAATGCAAATCACGGGATTAATGAGAATATAAGAATGCTAACATACCTTTAGAATTAACTAAAGAGAACAGTGATTGTGAGTAAGACTTATCTTACTGAAAACCTGTATTAAGCATGCAAATATTAGCAAATCTTGGAGATCGTTAAAAATATGAAAAGGATACTATCTAAATTCTGCTAGAACTTTTGACCATTAAAAGAAGACGATTACTGCAACACTTCTAATCAAATACAAATAGCTCCTTAATAATACCAAAAATAAAATTTATCTAAAAAAGTAAAACTTTTTAAGTAACTAAATTTGATTTAGATTCAGAGTCTATTAAAAAAAAATTCAAAATGACAAAAACAAAAAAATCTCATGTGGTGTGAATAAAAACGCAAATGAGAGAACAACACATCAATCTGAAGCTTTTTACATGATACATAAAATCCTTCAGAAGACAATAAGATTTTAGATACATCAAACCAAGTAAACTATAAGAGGAAAAAAGTAACTTAGAAAGATATTGCAGATTTTAAAAGAACTGATTAGAAAATACATTAAAACTACGGGGATAATATGCAGCCACTTAATGAACAAAAGTGGATTACAGTTTTATGGTGGTAAAAAGATAAGAAGAGCTCTTGATCCGTTCCTTAAAAAAAGCTAACCTGAATAGCTAGAAATATCATATGCCTCCCCTTGAAGTGTACTTTGCAAAGATGATAAGCCAACAACCACCCCCAAAACCCCAGGCCGCCCCCCACCCAAACGAACTAAGATTAACAAGCAAAGAAAATCCATTTCTCCAACATACGAGGATGGATAGATTGATATCATATTTAAGAATTAATTTAAAATTAAGATAGAAAGGAAACATCTGTAAAATACTTAACTTCCTTTACGACCTGTGTTAAGCTAATATTAATTTAATTTCTAAAAAATCTATGACTCTCTTAACCAATCCATAAGCTTGGTACATACCTTTAATATATATCTATATCATTTATTATACTAATAAATATATATCTAATTTAATAATAAAATGAAATAACAATAATAATATATATAATATTAATATAATACTTCTATATATATAGATTTCAATATATATATATTTTATAAAACTTAATTTAAAACTTAATCTGACTATATATAATTGATACATATATTAGAAAATAAATAAGAATGAAATAATAGAGCAGATATAATTAATAGAAGAAAAAGCAGTATAGTTAAATAATATAATAGATAATTTAATAAACAAATTATGATATATATATTTATATATAATAACTACTATATATATTATAAAATAAATGGTACTTAGATAGAATAGGTATGTGCTTTAATATTTGAAAGTATAAAATATAGTATATATATATTAAAAATATTATAAGAAAACATAGTTAAGAAAAGATAATAAAAATATAAGTTAAATAATATCTATATATATTATATAATATAAAAATAATATATTAATTAATATAGAATTAAAGTATAAATAATATATTAATATTATTATTATATTTTATAAATAATATATTATATATTATTAATAATCATAATGAATTATATAAATAGTAAATTTTTATTTTATATAAATATATAATATTCAAAATATATCTAATAATAATAAATAAAATTATTATATATACATATAAATATATTGTAAAATGTTAGTTGATAACACTTTAAGCGCTTTATATTTAAAGATATGTATTGTAAATTATTAATTGATACTTTACTTTGATTCTTCATTTCTGAAAAAATTCGTCCAAAATTTTAAGGTCGAAGCAGTAGGTCCAGAAACCTTTTAATACTTTATACAGACTAAATTCACAAAAGAGCTTCATAAAATTTCTAAAAAACTTAAAATTTTAAACTTAGATAATGTTTTATGAAATAATTACAATTTTGAGTCTTATGTCAATATGACATGTATTAAAGCTTATAACACATAATACATTTAACCTCTCTACAAAGGAGATATTATTGCCATTTTGTTAGTATCATTGATAATATTCTCATTAGTTTACAATAATTATCATAGTAGGCATAGGATTATTAAAAAATAATATTTATATTAATATATTATATAAGTTATTAGATGATTAATATATCATATAACAAAATATTAAAATTTTATACACTCTTTACAATGAATCAAATCTTCTAATAAAAAAAATATATTGATTAAAAAAATAACCTATCCAGTATTACTAATATTATTTTCAAAAATAAACCTTTATAAAAAATAAGTCTCCGCCAGAGAAACACGGGAACTGTGTCCTCGCGACCGGCGGAATCTTATTAAAAAGCCGAATACAATTTAAAAAAGCGGAACTCCGGCCAAGCGGGCCAGGAGCCGGAGATCCGGCGCCTAATATAACCAGTACAATATAAAATACAATTAGTATTTAATTTAAGTAAATATGAAAACAAATTATTAAATATTTTTAAATATATATATTATAAAATATATTATACATATAATAATATATATATATATATATATTATTAATAATATTATATCTTATATAATAATAAAAAAATATAAATATATATATTATATAGTGGGTGTGTTGGAGGTGATGCGTATTTACTTATAATCAAGCCCCAAAACGGTGTATCACCCTTCCAGCGGAACAACCTCTGATCATACTTGACTTCAACCCTCTCCTTCTCTTGCTGCAACCAGAAAATATGAGCTGTAGAGTACACTGATACCCAAAGGCTATTCTAATATTTTAAAATAATTCTAAGAAGTGTCACTCTGTCACTGTGAACGACTCTAATATATCTTTACTTTAAACTCTTTATTTTGTCCTCTTCTCCACCAGTAATATGCTGCCAGTGCATCCGACCAGAGCCAGCTCTTAGAGTACGTAAGCAAATAGATAAGGCCCGCGGGTCAGCCTGTTGCCCTCGTAAAAATCTCTTCGCGGTATCTTGAAAGTTAGGCGGCGAGATACGATACTGATTAAGAATAGAAATGTTAACTATATATTAATATTATATTATATTATTTATTATATATATAAAAAGTTAATATTTAAATTAGATTCTAAATCATATATAATATATTGTATATTTTAGACTAAATGCCAAAAATATATAAAAAAATTATATATCATAATTATTTTATCGATAATATTATATTTATATATTTATTATATATTAATTATATTATAGTAATTATATTATATATAATATATATCATTCTTCTTCTTTTCTTCACCTCCTCTTTTTCCAAGGTATGCTGTACTCATCGGAAAAGAAAGCATAGAGAACATACAAAACGCGAAAGAAAGCCAGCCTTACCGCCCCCTCACAAATAAATTGTCAATAATTGTATATCTACCTATAGCTCAGACCTGGACCCTCACTATGTAAATCGTCCATTAAGTTCATCCCTGCAAGTGGGCCACAACCATGTCCCCATACAAAACCCGCCATTCTCTCCATATCATCACCTATTCTCCCTCTGCCAAACTACATCTTCCCAGAATTCGTTCACTACCAATCATTCTCTTCGTCCCAGCCGTCAGTCACCACACTCACCAAACATCGCTTACAACTACTATCATTCTCCTTTCATACCAAACCATCTCAACATACTTCATTTATCTCTCAGTACCCTTCTTCACAAAAATTAATTATTTTTAGAATATCTTCTCTTATCATTCTCTCACACCCAGCACACCCCTAGATTGCATGAACACATGCACTTAGATCTCATACTTCTTATTCAACATGTCTCACTACCTACAATGAACACAGAACAACATACCTCATGTAGACCTATGCACACTCAAGACTTAGTCCCTTGATCACCCATTTAATTTCACCAACTCACCTTCCTGCATTCACACTTCCTACTACACTCGCAGTCGTCTCCCTTCCATCCAAATAACCTAAATATAAAACTCAGACACTTGTCTAAGCTGCTCACCATTACATAACGTCACACTAGAGTTTCCTCACCACACCATAACCTTACTCTCGATCCACGTTCTTACTTTCTACCCCTCTTCACACACCCTGCCAATCCTCACCAAACCTCTCTCAAACTCTCTTCAATCACACAGAAACCAATCATCCAATAATAGTAGTCACCCTCACTCATCGCCATTCCCATATTCTAACCCATTCCTGCTCCCACTTCAAATCTTCATAACCCATCCATAACAAATTGAAAAACAAGGAGACATACACAACCCTGCTTACTCACGTATTATCCAACCAATCACCAATGCACCTTTATATCACCACGCTTCACATCGTAATACATACTTATTCCTTCAGAGGTCCTACCACCAACACCAATGATTCACAACACGTTCAATTAAGTTCCTATTTACTCTATCACGCTTTGCAATCCATAAAACCTACATACAATTTATTCTCTATCATCCTCATTCTTTCTCTAATCATTGTTCAATGTAAATTGCCCAACACATTCCTCTACACTCCAAACGCACCTGCTCACCACAGTGCCCATCACTCGACGCACTCTTTCAGACCCAAAATATCCAGCATATACCTCCCTAAACACTCATAAAACTGATCCCCTATCTTCGACCCCCTTTACCCTGTACTTTACACAAGTGTACTATACCCCATTCCTCCAATCCCTTCGGAACTAGACCCTCCATAAACGCTTTAATACACTTCCAAATCCAATAAATCACCATCTCGCCTCCGCTCTTCATCATTCACTAGTAATTTCATCTAACCGCAATTTACCATTCTTCACACTTTCACCCTACCATACCCTCCTCTACTAATACTCATCCCAAATACAAATATTCCTTACTGCACCATCAAACACCGCACACAATCACTAACACCTCATCATACTGTTAATATTGTGCAGATTTTCGAAGTGTTCTTCACACTCCTCTCACACCATGACATCCCCAAAAAGCACCATCCTATTCATATTCTAAGCAATTCCCCTTTTCTCATCTAACCTTTCGCGCTCTTCCGAAGACTTATTCCTGTATGTACCATTCATTCCTCCTCAACGTTCATTTACCTCTTGTTTGTAGCCTTATACACCTTTATATTCTATTTCCTCCTTATCATAATCAAGCATCTCTTTGAATCTTCTCATTTGCTTTTAACATTCAACACGCTCATTTTGACCTTAACGCTCTATTCACTCATTCATTCCACATTCCTGTAACATCACTTCCTATATTGAGCACGTCCCACACACTCTCCTTTGCACATAACAATTGCTTCCTCATTGCCCCAATTGCTCAGTATCACTGTCACATTCAACCGTTTTACTAGCGAGCGCTCTTAACCTTATTATTTTGCACACTTAACTTCTCACTCTAATTATACCGCTCCTCGTATAACCTTCCTCTCTTCCGCCCCCACAACTAATTTTACAGAACAACATATATCCATTAATCCCATTCCTAAACCCCTAACTATTACATCCAACACATACTTCAACATCTTCTCACCAAACACTAAAAATCCAATTTTCATTCGATACATCTCTACCACACAACTCTAGCATACTTTGCGATACTCGGTTTTAAAGAAGAATTATACACACCTACCTCCTCTTCACGAATCAATCACCTTCCTACCATTCTGCATTTCTCCCCCACCCACAAACCACCTGTGATACCATCCCTTTTTTATCCTATCCTACCATTCAGGTCCCCAAAACTATCAATCTGAAAGTCCTACCACCCCATCCAAAAAATCATTCTAATTATCCCAAAAAATCGTACTCTCCTCAACGTTTCCCTCAGATGGACCATACGTCACACCCACACATACTGACCTTTTCAAAACTTAAACTTTACCATTAGAATTCTAGACTCACACAATCAAAGTCTCCATAGCTCTCTACCACAGTCACTCATCAAAATTGCAACTCTTCCTTCCTCTCTCAATTCTTCCACGACCAGACTCACATTCAACTTCACCACTAACTCACCTTCCTTTCATCTTTGTTTCAGTCACAGCGAGCAAATGCAAAATTTGCCCTTCTAAATAACATCATCACCCATCCATTCTCCTCAACAGTTACCCTCTACATTCCAGTTCCTATACATTGCATACAATTATCCGCCGAAGTTAAGCTCGTTTACGGCATCACGACCTTCTCCAAGGTGAATATATTTATTAAAATATAAGATAATATAATATAATTAATATACTAATATATAAAAATTAGTATAGTATGATTTTAAAGACGAACATATAACTCTAATAAACCAAGAAGGGCTACTATATATTATCTCAAGCTAGTATCGATAATATATATATATAGGGTACTGAGATATATATATTACATATATACTATAATATAATATATACACTATAGTAATGCGATAATAAATTTTAACTATATATGTATATATATTAATATATATATTATATATATATAATATATAATAATAATATAAATATATATATATAATATATAAAATTACTATATATATATATATTAATATTATATATATAGATATAATTCTATTGATAATTATATATATATAATTAAATTATATATATAATAGTATATTATATACTACTCTATATATATATATATATATTAACAAATATCGCAATCACACACGCAGGTCCAAATCGAGGGGCGGTGTTATTATAAATATATCTCATTACATTATATCACACTACCAACAAGGTAATAATATGATTCCAGGCCTATGCTATTGATAAGTAATTGATACTATATATATATATAATATTAAATACACAAATGATAATAATAATACTATATATTATATATATATATATATATATCCATTATCACCCAATCACCCTCACCAATTACCCACAATAATATTCTTATTTCTAGTCAACTAAAATATCTCATCCTTATCATAGACTCCTAGATAATAGTTCAGATCCTTTGAACAATAATAGATCTCAGTGCCTAGCCCTATACCGTATTTCCCAGATAGTACTCCTCTCGTTCAAAAAAACATTAGCGTGTATATCGTAATTCCCCTCTCATATCCAAGCTGTTTAGATACACTGATCAAATGTCTTGCCAAGATATCTCTGTATTTCTCTTTGTTTCTCGTCCTTAATCAGATTATCAGAAAATTCATTCGATTCTCTCTTCGCAAGGTCAGATGCAACATCCATTACTATACAGAGTTCCACGTAATTTTTAGGTTCGTCCATTCTTACAGACAATGCAAGAATCAGACGTTGTGGTTCACTGAAAAGGACAG
>JABUQX010105709.1:12500-28276 GCA_015478945.1 Trachelipus rathkii | reverse complement strand
TATATTATATATATATATTATTATATAGATATATATATATATTATATATATATATATATATATATATATATACTATATATATATATATATATATATATATATATATATATCATATATATATATATATAATGAGTACTTACAAGGTTATTTGGCGTTTTCTTTTGTTCTTCGAACAGTCTTCGACGTTTACGCACCGGCGGCACTGATATACATAGAATCCCAATTTATATTTTGATAAAAATGTGCTGATTATTGAATGCTTAGTTCACTATGTCAGTCAGAAATTTAATTTTGGAAAGACTGTGTAAGTCATATATGACCTTTTTAGTTACTTTAATCACAAGTAAATTGAACTATAAAAAGTCGTTGCGAAAATATTTGGATTTGGTTGAGGCAAGCACTTAATAGTAACTATTTATTGTTTTATTTCAGTTTAATTTTTGTTATTTGTAGAGAAAAATTTAATTCATTCTTCTTTCCTTTCCAATTCTGTTATAACATCATCAATTAGTTGTGTTTTTTTTCTTCAAACTTTTTCTCTGTGAACAGTGAGCAAACATAATCATTAATCGATCTCAGGAAATGGTTATCTTAGCCCAAGTTTTAGTTTCTTCTTAAAGTGCTGCAATGATCTTCCAATTGTGCAAGTCGTGGGGAGGCGTTAGAAGAATTTTAATTGGCTTGTAAAACAACAGGGAAAAAAGCGCAATGGTTTTAGGATCAGTTCAGTATAGCACACACATTTTCTTCACATTTAACCCTTCGTCCCTCTTTCTCCTCCCATAAATGAACTAAGATTTCGCTTCTCCATTCAAGTTCTTCAATATTGTATATATTTGGGAGTGATTCAATTTTTCTGTTTTATCCAGATATGGTTAAATTTTTTAATTCTAGAGGGATGTAGAATACAGAGAAATGTTGGTATTCTGGGTCGTCCGAAAATCTGATATGCAGACACGAAATCGGTGAATCTAGGATGGTATAAATAGAGTAACCCTAAAAAAATCTTACATCGAGCTAGTTGAAAAATTGGTCCTTTACAACTGTTTGGACACTATGCGTGGCATTGAGAATTCTATATAAAAAAAAAAAAATTCTGTAAGTTCCCCAACACAGGTAAAAAGTTTCTTGAAATCATACGCGACATGTTTTTCGTCTCTTTTATTTTGTACAATTACTAAAAATTTTCAAGGTGAGTGGGCACCTATGCAAGATTGATAGTTTTAGTTTGAAGGATGTTCGTAACAGGCTCAAAGTAAGAGGAATACTGGGCCATGATAACTAAGCAAGAAAAAGTAGGATTTTTTGCTGATGAAAGTGAAATTGCATGTGTTTGTGGCCTTAGTTACTTCTGAATGATACTGAATCTGATGACAAAGTTTCCAAAACTGATTTAAAGTGAATAAATTTTCAAAACAAATTTGATGGACTGTATTTTGAGACCATCTGTTTCGCATAAACAATTGGTATATCATTACAGTTTCCTACGCAGATGGGCTTTCACGAAAAAATCTGATACTCTTTCACTGTGCCCACAGTATTTTGAAATTCGGGAACAAGATTCAAGTCATTAACAACTAAATTTAAGCTATGAGAAGCACAGTGGAAAATTTGGCCTTGGGATATTATGATTTCTTATTATTTTCTGTACTACATTTTCTTTTCAGCCGATGGTTGCAACATCCATCAAATTCCAAGTCCACGACTCTTATTCATATTTAAATTGAACTTCTCTGTAGTCAATTAAAAATGACTTCTGCTAATCTCAGCTTTTAATTTTTTCAACTGAGTAAAACCTAAAAATTCTTCTCTAACTTTAAACTCCTTATCAACGAAACGAACGCAATTGGTCAGCTCCTCCACCCCAGAAATTTCTGCTGTTTCATCCGCTAAAAGTGAAAAAGTATTCACTCGTTCACTTCCTCCACAATGTTTTCACAAATTAGGTTTCCGCATATGGATATGAGCTCATTCTGGACCATATGTGATGTGTATTTTTGATTACCTCCATTTGATTGTAAATGCTCAGTAAGCACAGCATCACCATTCAACTCTGAATTTTAACAAATCCGAAAATTACCCGTATCTGCAGTAGTGCTTCGAACAGCTAGATCGATGGGTTCCACAGAAGATCAAAGTCGAAATTATTGGCAACAACTATAATAATATTTTTTTTCATAATTAAATGTTCAGCATTATTTAATTATTCAAAAAACATTAACACGTTTATTTAAATTATTTTGTTCAAAATTTCTCCCTGCTAAACAGCAGCATCTATGCCACTGAGAATATAACATGGGTCCTTGCATGTGAGTGAAAGTCTTTATATTTAAGATTGGTCTGACAATAAACCAAAAACCCTCTTTTGACGCAAGGTCTTTTACAGAAGGTCCTTTAATTTTTTTTGAAAGTATGCTAACAACGAGTGTATTGATTTATAGCCAATCGTAAAGGAAAGCCCTTTGCCTCCTGTGATATCTTGCTAAGTTGTAAGTGCATAGTGGTTTTGCATGGATTTGTTAGTAAATCAAATTTTAGATTGTCAGTAATACTATTTTGAGTAATTTAATTTCCATATCCAAACAACGATTTTCAACAGTTGTTCTACGGCAGATGCGGAAGCTTCACTCATATGATGATACAGGCACCGACAATACTCGGGACGGCATTAGTACTGCCATTTGCATTAACACTAAAATATGAACCAGTACCCATCATTCAATGTGTCAGTGGTTTGTTCAGTCAAGGAGTAATTATAATTATCACTAAGGCGAGTCCTCTTAATTACAAATTTATGCTATAACTGAAATTTAAAATTTTTTTTTCCTTTAAAATTTGCTTATCAATCTTGTATATTATATATATATATATATATATATATATACTATATATATATATAAATATATATATTATATATAGATATATATATATAGATATATATATATTATATAATATATATAAATATATATTATATATATATATATATATATATATATATATAAAAAGAAGAATAGGGGAAGAAATAGAGAGACTTTTTTTAAAAAGAAGTTTATATAAAGCGAAAGCTAGATAAATAATGTATAAATGTAGAAACTTGTAGCAAGGAATAAAAATATCATTAATTTCACTCCCAAAAATTATAATAATTGAAATTAAAACGAATAAAAAAATAAAAAAAAAAACTTAGTAAAAAGAACCAAATTCATATTAAATTTCATAGATAATAATAATAATAAGAATAATATAATAAAAAAATATAAAATAAAAATTAGAAAAGTTTTCAAAGTAGTTTCTCATTAAATATATATTTATTTCAGTTTCCTAAGGGCAGCATCCAATATTGGGGATTTTGGGACTCCATTTTAGCCCCCACCTAAAAAGGAACATAAAATTCTTAATTTTCAGACAGTTTTAATGGGGTTAAAAGCAAACCGGAGCATTTTTTGACCTCTAGAACGTCATTTTCAGGTGTTTTTCTGTCTGTAGTCATTGTTTCGGCGTTTTTATTTTTTCCAAACCAATATTTTGACATTTTTTCGTATCAACTTTTTTCGAAATGATCTCAAACTTGAAATACACATAGATGGGTCTATTACGCACAAAATGGACATAGAAGTTTTGATTTTGGAAAATTGTGCTCAGCAATGTCGAATTTCAAAATCTACTTTTTTTTTTTTATTTGCTGAGCACAATTTTCCAAAAATTAAAAACTAACATTTTCATTTGTGCGTATAATAGTCCCATCTATGTATATTTCAAGTCTTGAAGACATTTCGAAAAAAAAATTTGACAGAAGTTGATACAAAAAATGTCAAAAAATTAGGTTTCTGAAAAAATGAAAACGCCGAAACAATACTACACACACAGAAAAACACCTCGAAAATGACGTTCTAGAGATCAAAGAAAGCTGCGGTTTGCTTTCATCCCCCAAAAATTGTCCTGAAAATTAAGAATTTTATGTCCATTTTTAGGTGGGGGCGAAAATTGGGGGTCCCAAAATTCCAATATTGGATCCTCCCATTATTAAAAAAACAAAGAGAGAATGATAAATTGGTGCCCTAAAAAGAGCTCTCTTTTATGGCAAAAATTTATCAGTTGTCGTACAGTCTTCATAAGTCAAAATAAGTTTACTGAATTTACAAGCAGAATGAATTAGGGGAGGCAGAGTTAGGGGAGGCTAGAGAGTAGGGCTGTAGGTATTGGGCAGTTGCAAATTTGTTTTTCGCTCGGAAAAGTTGCTTGAATTATATTATATATTATATATAATAATTATATTATATGATAGATATATATATATATATATATATATATATATATATATATATATATGTATATATATATAAACGATATATATATATATTATATATATATATTATAATATATTTATATATATATAAATATAAAATATATATATATATATATAAATTGGTAATATGTTTTATATGTAATACATATATAATATATTTTATATTTTTACTACTGTATATATTATAATACTATATATATATTAGATAGGTATATAGTAATCTATAACTTATTATATATATATAATTTTTTTTTCAGCAAAGCAAAAAGCTTTGAAATTTTCTTTCAGCGGAGCAAAAAGCTTTGAAATTCCAAGGGGGGGGCAATGGCCCCTACTTGCCCCTCCCTCCCGGTGCCCATGCCAACAACAACAATAACAACAACAACAATATCAACAACAACAACTATCAACAACAACAATATCAACAACAACAATATCAACAACAACGAATACACCGACAACAATATCAACAAACAACAAACTAAAAATACTAAACAGCAGCAAAAAAGCAACACCACCACAACAACAACAACAACAACAACAACAACAACAACAACAACAACAACAACAACAACAACAACAACAACAACAACAACAACAACATCTTCAGCAGCAACAAGTCCAAATAGAAGAACTGATGAGAGAAAGGAAAAGAAGGGAAAACTCCCAGAAGACCGGAATCATCTTGGGGAACTCGTAAAGGAAGAACTATTGGAAATTGAAGATAAACGGAGAAGAAAAATAATTTGGTAATTTATATTTTAGAAGAAGTAAATACTGAGCAGACTAACTTAGAGGAGGCCGAACATAAGGATAAAAACTGTAACTCTGAAATCTTTAAAGTAGGAGTAACAGAAATGGGATAGTAAGGGTTAAAAGGCTGAAAAACCGCAACTCCAGAAATCGACCCATACTTATAGAAAAGTAAACTGCCGACCAAATATGGGATGTTCTGAAAAGAGCAAAAAATATAAGAAATAGTGCACGCTTCCAGAATATCTATATAAACCCGGACCAGACTAAAAAAGAAGAGAGGAAGCAAAACAGCTGAGGAACGAGCTACACGAAAGAAAACAAAGTGGAGAATAAATTAAGGACTATACATAAAGCAGGGAAAAATATGTAAGAAGGAAAGTTTTCGCTAAGAAAAGGCAAAGATACCGGACAAACAGATATGGTAATGAACAATAGGCTAACGTTAAATATGATTAATATATAGGGATTAACACAAACAATATTAACGAGATTGAATTCTTACTAAATACAGAAAATGATATCGTACTTTTAGTGGAAACGCATCTCACAGAGGATAAATTCATACTTAGAGATGACCTTGACAAAATTTTAAGTAATAGAAAGAAAGAGGACAAAAAAGAGGGAGGGTTAATGGTTGTACATAAGAGAAATAAAAGTAGAAATAAAATAGAAGTAGAAAAATTAGATGGAAAGCATAATGATATCCTTTAATTCAGGGTTAAAGTGCATGATACAGAATATATATTTTTATTAGTATATTTTGCAAAAGGAAGCAAACCAGAAGATATATAAGAAGAAATATTAAAATAAGAAAAGTGCGAAAAACTGATAAAATATGAGAGTGAAAAGAATTTTATTTTCCTATGGAACTTCAATGGACACTTACCATGGTTGGGAAGCCAACAACTTGATAAACAGGGTGAAATGGTTTTAGAGTGGATAGACGACTTTGAGTTGAAACTCCTAAGTACATCTGAAGAGTGTGATGGACTTTATACATGGCAGAGAAATAACATGAGAAGTGTCATAGATTTTGTTCTGACTAATAATGCTATGAGTAAACATTTTTACTCGATGAAAATAGATGAAAGCCAAGAAGTATTTGATCTTTCAGACAATAATTTAATTCAAATATATCTAAGAAGCAAAGTGAAAGACTTAATTATAAAAAAGGGAGATGGTGCAATATTAGCTATTGTATAATACAAAACCAGTTCTGATGACAAGTTATATACAACACCTACAAAATAAGATACAAAACGAAAGAGTAGATAGATAGTAGTAAAACCGGAAAAAGACATAGGCGGATTTAGGGTTTTTTGGGGAGGCTTAGCCCCCAAACCAAGGGTCAACCTCCCCCTACTAGTTGCGAGACTCGAGTGCCAAATAGATAGTGTTTAACCTTGCGATTATTTATATAGATCTCACTTGAGATAAGATCTTAAAATAGTAGTTTAAAACTTTATATAAATTAGATAAGTTTATATATATATATAACATTACTATAAATATTAGTATATATATATACATAGGGTAATATATACAGGCATATAGTGATCTATAGATATATATATATAGTATAATATATATATACTATATATATAATATATATATATGGAGAGTGATATATATATATATATATATACTATTCACAGGCGCGTTTGTTACAGGGGAAGCCACCAGGACCGGGGGCCCTACCCTAAAAAGAAGACAAAGTTAAAGAGCAACTAAGTAATAGAAAATAATTCAAATTTACAATTTCAGGATTCACTATGTTACAATTAATGATTAAAATGTGTATACACGAGTTACTTCCAAAGTAATTATTCTCAAGCGATTTTAACTCTCTCCATAGTAGTTCTCTTCATAAGGGGTCAGACTACAGGCAGTGACAGCAGCAGGCAGGTAAGGTGAGCTGATAGGCACTACAAATAGGCAGTGCAGTACAGGTGAGCAGTATTATATATATATATTATATATATATATATATTATAAATATATATATATATATATAATATATATATGTATATATATAGGTATATAAGGTAGTATAGAATATATAGCTATCTACCGCTAGGCGCGCTCTTAAGCCTGCTCCTGGCCTGCACGTGACCGGCCTATTTGCTAGGGGTATAGTGTCATGTACTCTTGTACTACCTGATACCTGCCTTGTATCATACCCTACTGCCTACTTTGTATATACTCCATTATATATATCTACTAGTATATGTGACTGCCCTTTATTATATATATATTTACGTTAAATTATTATAACTACTATATAATATATATGATATATTAAATATATATATAGTATCTATATATATTATTTATATATATATATATATAATATATATATAATATATATTTATAGTAGTATAATAATATATATATATATTATATATATTATATACTATCTCAATATTATATATCTATATATATGATATATTTATATATATAATAATTATATAATGATTATATATATAATATATATATATATTAACTATAGTATATATATATAATTATATATACTTGTTTTAGACTATCGATGTTGGGTACCAATGTTAATATTATTTTATTCATCAATTATGTTACTGTGCAATACATTTTATCTGGAATTTGGTGGCAAGCCCCCTTTCATAAATTATATCATTATTGAAAGGTAGAAAAATTTGTATAAAGAAAAAGAATAAATTGTTGATTCAAACTTTTATTCATGCATTTAAGCCTTTAAGTTTTGTTTAATTAGTACTTATTTACAAAACTAAACTTTAATTTAAAAATACCGAATGTCAAAAAATACCGCATTTTTCGGTGTTTGCTGCCAGACCTGCGTACAAAGGATGCGCCAACGCGAACAAAGGTTGTGACTATAAAGGTTTGTCGCCATTCACTGAAATCCACAAATTTTTTCGGTTAGTTCCTCTAATTGCGACATTGTGGAATGATATAGGCATTCCGCTGACTGCAATTCCGCAACATTTTTCAAATTATCTCAATCGCATATTACACAATTTTTATTTTGGGTATTCTCCGCCAATTGTCACTGATAGATTGCCCTGACGGCCACCTCTGATATAATATACATATACTATATTATATATATATAATATATATATACTATTTTAGTATATATAATATTATAATATATATACTTAATATATTATATATACTTATACTTATATACTATATACTTATATATATATATTGATATCTAATATGATATATGTCTATATATATATATATATATATATATACTTTGTATACTATTTAGCGGTTGTCTCACGGATTATGTTACAGGCGGTGTATCCACTCACCGTTACGGGATCGTTCTAAGTATGAAATGTGCTAAGAATATAAGCGATTTTTAATTCATTAAGAGGAAGGGATATGTTACGTTGGTTGTCTGCGCATGCGCAATTCGAAAACAGCGCACAAACATGCGAATGTCGATGGCGATGATATTTTTTTATAAGCTTCTGTGTCGCAAATTGCACACATAAAAATTAAATGATGCGGTGGGCTCTTTGATACGGTTGCTGTCCTCTCTTCGTTTCCACGCAATGTACCATAAACCACTAGACGTCATCCGCTTAGACAACCATGTTGCCTACAAAAAGCCGAATAGTCCGTTGTCAATATGAAAATAATTAGGTTAAATTCTCAACTTCGGCAGTACTCCAATAGTATTAAAATATCCGTACCAGTTTAACAAAGGATCTTAAACTGAATTTTATACCTAATGCATGACCCACTTTAGACCTTTAGGCATTGATATGCTACATCATGTAACCTAATAAATACGGCCCATGATGAATGTGTTAGGACCACACTCAATCAATATTTCATATGGAGGTTGATGTCATAACTACAAAATTATGCGTCATAATGTCTTGTAGTGAAATCGCCTTTATAGCTTCAGAGTGGTTTGTTTAGTCAGAGTCATACATTTGCGAGATATGTGCCACCGTGACCAGTATACGCAGGACGAAAAGCGTGACATTGTTGGAGGTGTACATTACCGCAAAAAACAGGAATGCTCGCAGAGCTGCTGCCAGAGAATTATGAACAACGTTATTTCCAATCGACGAACCGGCTGAGCCACTATAGGCAATCTCCCATAGAGTTTACAGGACGTGTTTCAGCGGTACAATGTCGATCTCTAGTTCTACCCCTCTCATCACGCATACGGGAGGAGCAGGTGTTCGGTCCGTTACATTCGACGTCTCTGAACTGGACCTTACTGTTAACACCCATGAAATCCAACGTTCCTTCATACGGGCAGCGGCTAGTTCGGTCTGGGAATATCGAAGGAAACCTATACGACGGATCGTGTTGCAGCTTACCAACATGTATCCATATAGGTGCCATACATTGTACATCGGTTTGCATCGTGGTGAAAGACAAAAGGGCGCTGGATTCCTGGCTCGTCATTGATTGGCCTTCTAATGGTTGTACCGGAACATTGGAAAACTATCAATATGGACTGAATGAATTCTCGCTTACCAATAAACGGGGCGGATATGCTATAACAGGTGGAACTGCAGACATTGGGCGGAAAAAACAAACCCCCCAATAACATTCACTAGCCATCACTAGGTCTCATACTCAGTCAACGTTGGTGTGTGATACTCAATAAGGACATTATCGGGTCTTAGTTCTTCGAGGCGGACATTTGACAGACAGCGTTTACCTCCATTTCCTGCAGACCCTCCTTGTTGACCTCCTGAGTGAAATACACCTTTAAGATCACAACGAAGAATATATTACTAAACATGATGGGTGCCCAGCACATAATGCCAGCTATAGTGGCGACACCTACCTCGATAGAACCTTTTCAGGAAGATGGATCGGAAGATCTGGTCCACTTCCATGGCCTGCGCGTTCACCCCACTTAACACCACTGGACTACTTTCTGTGGCGGTATCTTAAAATACATGTACGCTGGGTTTAATGACCCAGTAACCTCGCCCGATGATCTTCGCGCATGTAGGGTAACCAACGCAGGTAGGGGAATCAACCCGGCCCGTCACTCGCCATTGGCATGCCATATGAAACCTTTGGCGCCACGTGAGGGCTATATGACATGTATTCGCATGGATGGAGGCCGCTTCGAACAACATTTGTACTTGAGACTACTGTATGTGATGCCTACAAGTTGAAAACGACCTTGACGTTCTTCCTCCCTTTTGCATTGCTGGTGGATAAGATGTCATAGCGTGGTGAGAGATTCGTTTACGATATCTGTTAAGGGCAGCATCCAATATTGGCGGGGCTGGCCCCCATTTTCAACCCACCTAAAAATGGACATAAAAATTCGGAATTTTCAGCGATTTTGACTATATAACAACAGCAAAATGTAGCTTTTTTTGCCCTTCTAAAACGTTGATTTCCGGCGTTTTTCTGTGACAAATATATATATACCCTATACTTATTATATATATATATATATATATATCTGTTATTATACTTATAACGTTTCGTATTTAAATACGTATTTGATAATTATATTTACTAATTTACTTGCAATGTATAAAATACTATATATATATATATATAATACTATATATATACCGGTAAAGGTATAGCACAGGACTGTGACATAATTTATTTTGAATTATGTTTTTAAAAAAATTCCCCTTTTTTTTTTTTCTGATTTGCTTTAGTTATTTGTTGTGTTCTTTTTTTTTTTTTTTTTTTTTTCCTTTTTTATCTTGTTTTTTTTTTTTTTTTTTTTTTTTTTTTTTCTCAGTGGTCCAAAATCAATATATCGATATGTATATATAATATTATTTTATTATATCTAATTTTATGAATAATAAAAATGAAAGTCTTTCTTATAATAATATTCTCTAATGATATATTTGTAATTGATCACATACGTAGTATATTAGAACCATACCTATTACATAGCGAATATATGATTTTGGACTCTAGAATTTTTTCAGAAAACTATGTGGAGTCCTGGCCCTATACCTTTACCAATACCCCGGGTATATATAAAACAGACTGCCGGAATCCGACCGGAATTCCGCCGGATATCCGGTATTCGGTTTTAACTTCCAGCCGGATATATAAAATATCATATCATATATATTATATATATACCTTATATATATATATATACTCATTAGTACTATATATATATATATACTAGCTATATATAGTATATATAATATAATATATTATATATAGTATATATATATATATATAATATATACTATACTGATATAGTATATAATATATATATATGAAAAGTCCGATTGCTTAATTATATAAAAACCCAAAATGTACGAATTATAAAATTTTATTAGTAAATAACTATAAAATAATAATAAGTTCATGATTATCTGGAATTATTTGGACAAAATTTAGATTATGTAATACCATTTTTTTAATAATATTCTCACGATATCAATAATTTTCACACGGTTTTTCCAAGGGTTTTTCCCACTTGCGCAATATAATTTTCATTTATTAAAATTTCTTTTGCATAAAAGTTGATATTTTGTAACAATTTAAGGGACTAACTATTTGCTTTAATCAAACATTAAATTACAAGATATTATATTTATGTCAGAATAGAAGAAAAATTATTTTTGAGTTTGTTTTTGCTTTTTTGGAAAGATCCAACGATCCAGGAATGATAACGTTCAAATTACTCTCACTTAAAGTAGGGGGTACAAGTTCGCTCTCCTCGAGTTTACGTCTTTCTTATTACAAACTTATCCATTTCAGAATTGATAACTTATGTAACACTTCACAACGACAAAAATTTAATTAATTTATCTTTACTTGATGCTCTACACATTTTCTACCCTAATATATTATATAAATATATATATATATATTATATATAATATATATAATATATATATATAATATATTATATATAATTATAATATATATTATATAGTGATTAACTTTCAGGTGGAGAGAGGTAGATTAACTTTTTTAGATTTATTAAACTAATTAATTTTCCATTATCAATTTCATTAAAATGGTTTAAAAAGTTGAAATTTATAGTAAAATTTTTTTTGTTCACCCCGACGATCTCGCGGGCACACGATAAGTGACCGCGGCACACCGGTGGGAATCATATGAAATTTTAGAGGAAGTAGGTAAAAGGGATTTTGATGAACTGGTGTGTTTTTATACTTAGAGGGTTATAAGCAAAACTAAACCGCCATTTGTATCATCTTAAAAGGTAACCCGTTTTTCTAAAGATTAAAGACTACACATTTCTATTTTCAAATCTGATTTTCTTTTATCAAATGTCAACTAATATATTTTACTAAAGGATGAAACATGTCATAATTTTTTTTGCATATTTTTATTTAATGTTCATTTTACATTTATGTTTTTGTGTTTATTTTTTTATTTTCATTTTTATTGTATTTTTTTATTTTTATTTTTATTTATTTTTAATTTTAATTATTTTTTAAATTATCTTGTTTGAAACTTTTTTTATTATTTCAATTTTACTAATTTAAATTTATTTTTCAAATTTATTTATATTATTATTATTATTATTATTATTTATTATTCTTTTATTTATTATTATTATATTATTATTTATTATTATTATATTATTATTATTATTATTATTATTATTATTATTATTTATTATTATTATTATTATTATTATTATTATTATTATTATTATTATTATTATTATTATTATTATTATTATTATTATTATTATTAATATTATATTATTATTTATTATTATTATCGTTTTTTTTCATTATTATTATTATTATATTATTATTATTATTATTATTTTATTTATATTTTTATTTTTATTTTTATTTTTATTTATTTTTAAAAATAATTTTGTTTTAGAGTTTTTATTTATTTTAATTTTACTTAAATATATATTTTACAAACTTTATTTTATTTTAATTTTTTTGTGAAAATTTTTGTTTTTACTAAAAGTTTTGTTTTATAGACCTTAAAGCCGTAAAAATGTAAGTACGTAAAGACGTAAAGGCTGTTCCGCCAGGAGGTGTGGGATGGGTCACTTCCAGTCTATTTGCTAACGACCGTATGGACTTACGTCTTTTTGGTCTGTAAAAACATGTTTTTACATAACCTAAAGCCCAAAAGACGTAAACACGTAAGACGTAAAGCAGTAAAACAGTAAAGCAGTAGAACGAGCAGCCCCTATGGGGCCCCTAGATCCCCATCCAATCTGCTAAGTTTTATTGTTTTACCGCTTCAAGTAATATTTGAAAACACATTCTGTAAAAATATCTTTAATAATAATTAAAAATGATAATATAGTATAGTATATATATATATATTATAATATATATATATATATAGTATTTATATATATATATAAAGTATATATATATATATATGATATATATATATTATATATATATATTAAAATATATATAATATTATATATATATATATATTATATATATATATATAAGAGGGCCGGGGGTTGGGGTCACTTTATATCTATTTGATCTATTCCATATGGAGTTTTACAAAAACAAAATGTTCTTTCAAAACTAAATGTTTTTCAAGAAACTTTATTAGTGAAGCAGAATTTTCTATAAATAAAATTAAAATTTTTTTAGGTATGAAATAAAATGGTTGACTCTTAATAGAAAGCGGATTATGTGAAAATAAAAAATGATGTAATAAAAGTTTACAACAACATCTCATATAGAAAACATTTTCGAGGCAGCGCAGTAATATTGCGCCTGTGGGCTCATGCGTCGGTTCCGCGCCGGGGCGCGCTTGCGGGCGCGCTTGCGTTGGGCTTTACGTGGTCTACTATAAATCTAGTAAATTAATTATTATCTTTTCTAGTGAAATTCTGCCAGTAGTTCATGTATATATAATTAGGCAACAAATAATAGATCCAGCTTGGTACTTTATATGAAGTGAATATTCACTCAGACGGCCAGTCTTGCTCCAGTACTCTTAGGATGAACAGGTTGAGTAGCGTTCGCTAGACTGTATTATCTCGAAATTTTAAAACCTAACCAAACGAGTATTTTCCAAATCAATATTTATTCCTCAATGTAAGTATTTGTTATAAATATATTGAAACGCATCTGATCAATAATTAATAAATTATTTAAAGTAATTAAATACATTTCTATGTAATAATAATAAAGGGTAAATGATTTATACTGATGTCTTAAAAGTAATTTGTGTATATTTTTTACATACGTTAGGACATGCTTTGCATGCATTCTGAATTTTATTCCAGCTATTCACACACATCAGTTAAATGTTTCATATATATTTATATATATTAAATATATATATATATATATTTATATATATATATATATATATATATATAATATATAATATATATATATATATAATATATATATATATAATATATATTATAGATATATAATTTATAAAAATATATATATATAATATATATATATATATAATAAATACTATATATATATAATATAATATATATAATATATATCATTATTAATGATATATATATCTATATATTATATATATATATCATATATATATTATAATATATATATATTAGATGAACAGGTATTGCATCTAGTTCATTAGCAATTTTAGATATCATAAAATTATTTGCATTCTTAAAGCTGAATTGGTTAAAAACCCGATGAACTGTTAGACATCGTCTATTGCCTGAAATGTGCATGACATATTTAAGGGTATCATTCGTACAGTATATTGTTTAAGTGAAGTATTAATTAAAGATTGTAAGCAGTTATATAAAATAATATGAATAATAGTGTATGTCTGTGTGCTTGAGTGTGTGTGTTTGCGCGCTCGCTCGCCCGTGTGGATGATAAATAACAAATAACTCAGCGCCAATCAAATATAAATAGCAGTATATACAATTCACCTAATCATCAGCTATGAGAGCCACTTTATGCGCTGATATTTACAGTGTGAAAACTGAAAATGTTGTGGACGTTTGATACAAATACCTCTATCTAATGTTAATTTTTTTCAGTGTCCTTTGACTGTGATGGTTGTAAATCTAAACTACATTCATAGCCTCTTATGAATGTGAGCGTCATTATTGCAGACAATATAAGACAAGGGAATTTGTTGTTGGAATGAATTAGTTTAAATGCGTTCTGGTGTGTGAACATGTCCGCCTTTAAATTAATAACTTTCAAACAAGTTAATAAGGATTATTACGTCATGTAAATATATATTGGTTTATGTATAGCATACAGACGATTCCGTACTAGTACTACTATTACTACTGCTACTGCCACTACTACTGCCTACTTACTATTACGTGTTACCAGCCACTTACTATTCTACTAAGCTAGCATAACTAATATACGAGTAGATCATTGAGTATCGTTCTCGTAAATTCATTCTTACATTAATTCTTTGATGTAACATACATTATGCCAAGTGTCTAAAGCCAAGTTTTGCTTTGGCCCCTCCACAAGGTAACTCTGATATTATACTATAATAATATTATATATATTATATATATATATATATAGCTACTATATCATATATATATTATAATATATATATTATATATAATATAATAATTATATATAGTATATATAATATATTATATTATCATAGTATAATATATATTATATATATATATTTATATATATTATATATATATTATTTCTTATTCATTATTATTAAGATTTTTTTTACAAAATTTGTTTTTAAATACTACTTGAAGCAGTAAAGCAATAAAACA
>JABUQX010105709.1:0-10000 GCA_015478945.1 Trachelipus rathkii | reverse complement strand
CCGACCTTAATGAAATGAGATTTTTACATGGATTATATACTTTTTGCATAGTATTGAATTCAAATATGGAAGGTTGTGCTTGGAGACCTATTGCTGACCTATTCTGCTTGAGAGTCTGTTTCGTCTTTTCATCAAAATAATTAGACCCAGCATTGCTTAAAATAGTCTCTCACTTGGAACACTAGTTGGGAGGACAGGCAGGGTATTTCCTTGGCAAGTTTACTAAGCGTGGGCTAGTGGGTAAAACATTATGCATTTTGCTTAATTAACACTCACCAACTGATAGGATCGTCTCATTGATTTGTATCTAGGTCGTTTTTCTTTGGTGATAGTTTCAATCATTTGCACTTTTTTTTTCTTTTTTTGATTAAAAAAATGTTTGTTTTTTTGTTGGTTTTTTTTTTTTTTTTGGTTTTTCTTTTTTTTTTTATTCCGAACCTTTTTACTGGGGGACTGTAGAAAATTCTTTGCCAGTGAATCTGTTATGATTACTTATAGATGTTGGTTCTTTATATGTCAGTTTTTCATCCCTTGTAATGGATGGCTAATTAATAGACTGTTCGGATTGAAGTTTTCCTTGCAAGTTTACTCAAGCGTTGGTAAACATTTTGATTAACTTTCCCCCAACTGATTGGATCATCATTTGAATCTAATCGTTTTCTTGGTGATAGTTTTTCAATCATTTGCACTACACTTTTGGAAATGTGTGTGTTTCTTCATCACTACTGGGACTGTAGAAATTCTTCCAGTGAATCTGTTTATTGATTTACTTGTAGAGGGTTGCGTTCTGTAGATTTTATTTACTCTTGCTATTAATGCATGCCAGAGTTCTTTGCTTACTTTTTCTTATTTGAAGTTTTTCAAACTTTAACCCATAGTAACAACTTCAGTTCTTTCTCTTCATTTACAAAAAAAAACTTTCTTTTTAATAACGGGAAATCTAAGTAAGTGTGCAGTATTATGAAGGTTATAATTTCCACAGACACCCACAAGCGTACATTTCCAGCAGCTCAAAACTTAAAGGAACAAAGTTTCATTGCTTATTCGACCGGTATTCATTTTTCATTTGAAGGATGGTTTCAAACATGCTTCCTTAGTCGTTGTGGATTAAAATGGTATTACATAAGAGCCAGAGAAGCTGCAGCTAGATGGCTATGTTGATTTTATTTCGCTGTATTAACGCTTAGTTTAATATTTTGTTCAATGAAAAGAACATAATTTTGTCGAATATTGTGAGAGAATAATATATGAATGTCATTTTCCAAATCAATAAGATTGTAAACTTTGAAAAAAAAATGATGTGCGAACTACTACTTGGGCCGTACGAAGCAGGAATAGTTTTCTTGAGGCAAATTTGTAATCTACCCATTTTATGGAAGATTATACATTTCCAGCGACGTGAATGTCTTATGAACATTCAAAGATTTGGGGAAATATCCCAAGCGTTTTTGAATTTTGCCTTCAACCTCATTTTTTTTTTAAAAACGATCATTTTCTTTTTCTAGATACGCCTTAAGTAATTTTTTATATGAAATCCTTTATGACAATTCGACAATAAACAATCGCGCAACAACGACATTCCTGCAGGGCAAAGCGCGGCAGGTATGCGGCGAGCGGCAGCGGGATCTTTAATAATTGTGCGGTGCGATGGGATGTTACCCTGCATCAGCATAGTTAATAATATATATATTTGAATAGGTAGTATATCATATATATATATTATATATATATATTATATATATATATAAATAAAATATATATGATAATATATATTATTATATATATATATGTATATATATATATTTAGCCCCCTATATACTATATATTATATATATAGGCCCCCCCTATATATATATATATATATAGATATATATATAATTATATATATAGATATATTATTATAATATATATACTATATATATATTATATATATATAATATATATATATATATAATTTATATATATATATATATATATATATATATATAATATATATATTTTAATTTTTATATATTTATTTATTATTTTTTTTATTATAATTTATTATTATTAATTTATATAGATATATTATAATAATTACTAATTAATTAAGATATATATATTATATATATATATATAGTATATATTATATATATATATATAATATTATATATATATATATATATTTTATATATATATATATATATAGTATATATATATATATAATATTAATATATATATAATAATATATATTATAATATAATATATATATATAGTTATAATTTTAGACTGTTGGTTAGTGAGAGTTGTTTGTCTGTCTGTATGTGTTCTATAGTGTTGTTGTGTGTGTGTGTGTTGTTGTGTTGTGTTATGCGCCTAGTGAAATGGAGGAACGAGATCCCATCAATATAACCCGAAGAGCGTAGAATAAAGAAATTAATATATACAATAACCTAATTATATAGACATAGATAACTACTTGTGGTCAGAAATATAATCAGAATATCACCAGAAAGATAAAGAAGTTAATAGTATACTTAAGATTATTTAATAGTAAGACCATACGGTTATAAGCCCAACGCTAAATAAAGCGCAGCCCGCATAGCTGTAACGCTAAAATATATAACGCTATAATAAATAAGCGTAAATCGACCTCACGTATACGCGGATAATCCAACGGCTATATATATACGCATGGATACCCACAGTATACGTCACTAAATTATATTTATACTGCTATAGCTATATAATGCCTCTGATAAAAAAAAATTCCATTTTCTAAAATTGATTGTATGCCTGTGTAAACTTCCCCGAGTCCTTTTTTACCGGAATATCATTCCTTGATGTATATTAAAACTCACAGAAAACTAATTATCATCCGAGTAACAATCGAGTAATTGTTGATCTTATAATTAAATACCGATACATATAAAAATACCCCATGAATTATTGTTGACAAGTAATCCAATAAAAAATAATAAAATATTTATATGATATTTCAATTTACTAAGAAAAATTTTTAATATCGTATATTATTGTGTTTATGGCATAACCATGAATATATAGTTATTTTGTAAAATACATTTAAGTATATTATTTGATAATAAATATTAGTATATATATTATAATATATAAATATAATTAGAATAACATTTTGGTTTTGGTAAATATATAACTCCTAATATTTGTATGTTAATAATATAATCTAATATAAAGTAAGTATAATAGTAAATTATAAGTATTTGAGATACCTCCAAACCCCGCCCCTAGTACTTAATCATTATTAAATATAATTATATAATAATTATAATAATAATATATATATATATTAATATTTAATAATTAATAGATATTTATTAATATATTTAAAGATATCTATATAAATAAAAATATATTTAATATATATATATAATAATAATTAATAATAATAATATATATATTATATATATATAATATATAAGTGTTCATATAAAAGCAATTATAATATATATATAATTATATATATATATAATTAATGATTAATATATTATAATATATATATATATTTAAATAGATTTTAAGATTAAATAGAGATTTAGATAATTAATATATTAATTTTTATTATTATTAAGATAATTATTATTTTTATTACAGATAGTGTATTATTTATATATATACAAATAATATATAATAATATAAAATAACTTGTAACTTTTGAAAGCTATATAATAAAGTAGTAGTATTATATATAATTAATAAAACTAATATAGTGTAAATAACTTTTGGGTGTTTATATATATTGTATATATATTTAATAATGGAATTCATTATATATATATATATCTATAGTATATAGGCCCCATTAAGGTACGTATAGTAGTACTGCATACTTACCGTTCTTACTGCTTTATCATTGTTTTATAACTGCTTATATATATTACTTTATTTTAAACATGTTAACGTATCATTTGGTATATAGCTATATATATTAATGAAAATATATATAATTAGGGTTAGGATTATTTAATATTATATTACAGAACCGAAAAGAGAGCGAAGAGAGTCCACGACTGACGAACCGGAGTCATGAGATTAGAAGGCGAAGATAGACGAAAGATAGACTAAGTGACCCGCCCAGCAAGAGAGCACTGCGCATGAGGACGAGAGAGAAGACAGTGCGTAGTACGGTTCTACGTTACTAACTGACGCTAATCAGTGTCTAAAGCTGAAGTGATCATGTAACAGAGAAACGACAGCACCAAACAGTAAGGCATACACATTGTTGCATATGCATGGCACAGAAAAAAAAAGAACTTTGACCGCAAAAAATAGGGCGCCCGAGTGTTAGTTAGGGGTGTTTAAAACTAATGAATACCCACGGGGTAGACCACCCCGATGTCAGGAGTCGGGGTCTCGGCCTCTAGGTGGACTACGGGGGGGGGCTAATCCCCCCCCGCCGGGGTATGAAACATTCCCCCCCTCCGTCCCCCATCGCTCCCGAGGGGGGGGGGGGGGGGGGGGGGGGCCCCCCCCCTTAAAGGGGGAAGGGTTTAGAAACTTTTCCTTTTTAGGGCTCGACCGAGGCCCCTTATCATTGGCCGTCATATATATATATATATATTATATATATATATATATATATAATATTATATAAATATATCAATACTATATATATAATAAATAAAAAAGTCATAAAATAACAATAATACTTTTTAGCTAGAGCAATTAACGAAAGTTTTTTTAAACATAAAAACGAAGATTTAAAAAGTTCATTATAAAATAAAATAAACATTTGCATGCTCACAAAATTAAATACGATAGGTTTTATATCCTAGTTAATGCAATAAGCTATCACTTAATAAAAAAATAAAGAGCATAAAAAAAAACACATTATGCTTTTGCTTCTCCAAAACTATACACATTAAACCAATATAATATAATTTGACATAGAAATAAAGCAAATAAAAGGTAGTAAAAATAAAAATAAAAATGAAAAAATATAGATATTTCTATCACATGCACAATTGTTTATCATTAATAATAATAATTAATAGGATAATTAATGGTGATATACTCCTCTCGACTATAAAATATAAATAATAATAAAAATACTTTAATTTCACTTAGATATTTACAATAGATATTAAATAATGAATAATAATAATATTAAATACATATATATAGAGATGAGCTGAAAAGTAAAAGCGTGCATTAGTATACTAATTACAAAAAAGATAACTTCGAAACTAAATCCATATAACCATTTTAATTCATCTTATAATTAAAAGAATGTATTGCACAACACAAATTTATAAATGAAAACAATAAAAAAATGAAGGTTGCTAGTATTTCAGAGTTAATTCCCAATGAATCTGGTTAAATAAATGAATACTAAAATGAATGTATTACTACTCTACAGTACATTTAATATATAAAAATTCTAATTCCACTGGACTACTGCACAACCGATAAATCGGTATATATACCATATAAGAATTAAAAATTATATCCTGAAATAAATTATCATAGATAAAATATATAGATTATCCATAAAATAAATACGAATATTCCGAGATAAATCCTCAAGACCGAAAATATAATAATTAAAAATAAAATACAATTTATAAAATATATAATAAATTTGATATAAAAATATATAAAAATAAAAGTTTCAAACAAAAAGTTTAAAATTATTTAAATAAAATAATTAAAATCGAAAATAATAATCATAAAAATAAAAATAAAAAAAATATAAATTAAAAAATTGAGAAAAATATAAAAAAATAAATCATATATATATATAAAATGTAATAAATGTAATAAAATGAAACATAAAAATAAAAATAGCATAAACAAAATATATCTAGTTGTCATCTTTAGTTAATAAAATTATTATATTAAATTAAATATTATAAAAAAAGAAAATCATAGATGAAATATGAAAAATAGTATTGAGTCTCTCAATATTCTGATAATGAAAAACGGGTAATCCTTTATTTTAAATGATATTAGCTAATTCAAATATAGGCGGGTTAGTTTGTGCTTATGAATCACTCAAGTATAATCATTATACCAAAAAATTTTATCCCTATTTACCTATAACTTACTTACTAAAACCTATAATGTTCCCAACCTGGAGTGTTAGCCTCGAGCGTGACACTTATGAGGTATATAACTGGAAGTTTCAATAACCCCTTCCATTGGGCACAATAACACCCGGTTTAAATACTCATAGACCCGATTCCCCTTTCTCTACCGGCTGGGCCGCGGGCGCGCCGCGTCGAGGTCCGGCTGGCACGCGCGAGAGTGATTATTATTATCTAATTTTAACATCATTTAACCATTTTAATGAAATTACGTTTCCGAGGTTCATTGTTAGTCAGAGAAGTCCTTTTAATAGAGCTTTTAATCTCCCTCTCTCCGTGAAAGTAATATCATATATATAGGTAACTAAAATAAATTATAATAATATATCTTTATATTTAATAATTATAATATGAAAACATTTATTAATTATAAATAACAAAATAGAAATAATATAATTTTAATCTATGAGAATAAAAACATTATCATATCTTATTAAGATTTAATTAATATATACCAAATATTTAATTATTCAGATTATTATTATTTATATTAAAAAATTTTAAATTATATCCCCATTGTAAAAGTTATAAAGAATCTATAAATAGTAGGATAGATATAATATAAAGTCATTAATAATAAGTAATATAATATGTAAATATTATAAATTAATTAATCATATTAAGGTTAAGTAATAATGAAGTTTACATAAGTTATCAATCTTGAAATGAATAAGTTTATATATGTTAATAATTAAATAAAGCGTAACTCGAGTAAATGAGTAAGTGCAGAGTAATACTTATGTACCAGCCTAATAAATCTTAAATGTATAAGAGAGTAATTTTTTAGCAATTATTTCATTCTCTGGACATAAAGGCTTATCAAAACAATCAAAATTAAATTTAACTTAGTATTCAAAAAAACTTAAAGAACGTATATTAAGAGACTTAAATGAATATTTGTTTCTTTAAAATTTCCAGGGAACAACAGCAGATAAGTGGCTCAAATCGTCCGCTTGCCCGTTAGCTTATTGGTGGTGAAGGAAATTGGCTAGGAGTCACGCCCCATGAAGCCAGAGGTGCCCCAAGCAAACTTTTAAGGATACATGACTAACTTCTTCAACTTACGAAGCACCCAGGGGTGCGTTGTTGGTCTTTTGGATCACAGAAACCCGGTGGTTGGGAAGGTTACTAAACTTCAATTTGTGAGTAAATCCGGCCTGGCTTTTGATATTCAAGGCGGCTATTTTAGAAAACAAGAGAAAAGGTCGCGAGTAGATATAGGGTTTAAAATGATCTCATCTGTTGAAGAAAACACTGATTTACCCAACAATGACTTTTACAATAAATGATTTACCACAAGTGACGCTGTTCTCAAAGCTTCATTTAAAGCTTGAGACCAAACATGCTTAGACTCAAGAAAATGAGATTTGAAACCCTCACTTAATAGCCTAACATGGAGAATGAAAGGCGAAGATCTTATCATAATTATTAGCGCTATGAATCATCTTTCAAACCGCGTATCTGTCATATAAAAATAATAGTATGTTGATAAGTAAGAAAACCAAAAATACGGTGGGTCGAAGATGAGGGATATTGAAATTCCGAAACTGGTGTCCTTGCTCAATTTCCAAACAATTTCTATATTGCAAACGTAGACTAGAGGAGTAAACTACAGTAGAGTTAAAGTTATTTGCAGAATAGATTTGGAACAAAAATTAAATTTGCGATTAAAATTTTTAAATCAACATTTCATAGTACATTCTAAAAATTCGCGATATATATAATTATACTCAACGTAGTAAAAATAAACTTACTGTTAATAAAATGGTAATGGAATTGTTCAATTACCCAAGATACTAATATACTATATTATATAAAATAAATCATTATATACGATGAATATAAGTAAATTATTTAATATAATATTAATTAATACATATATATTATATATTATATATATTATATGAATTATATATTATATTATAGTAATTATAATTTATATATATTAATAATTAATTAAATAATATATTTTATCTTATAATAATTAATTATAATTATCATTGATATATATAATATAATTAATATTTATACTTAATAGAATATATATATATATATATTTGAAAGGTTATATATAGCTAACAGATTAATTTAATACTAACTAATATAATTCTTGGCCATCTTCGATAACGAATGCAACCCATATATATAGTTATTATATATCTTAAATCTTAAGGGGTAACTCTCAACAAATATACATACTAATATTTCATAATACACAACCACTATCATTTTACATACCTGATATTCCTATTTAATCAAGCTTATTGTTTATAGTCACATATAGCGATAGTCAAAATAAACATAATTAAGCTCGCTTTATTTACAAATTACATCAATCACTCTTAATCCGTATATCTTAACTACATAACATATTTATAATTCTCTATATATCCTGACATATCAATATTATAACTTATTATCTAGGTGGTAGACAAATAATTATAATAATTTGTACTCATACTAATACATATTAATACATTGATAGGTATCCAATTATATTCTCATGTCATGTTCATCTTGGAGTCATATAATACTATCTATACATATATAAACCTTATACGCCCCTCATACTAAATAATTTATAGCTACTATAGTATGTCCAAATGCTATATATATATATATATATTAAATATAAATAGGTGGAGAAACGTAAGAAAATATTTTTTGATAGTATGTGTTGTTAATTTCTAGTTGAGATAAATATTTACGAACGCATAGTAATGTGAAAAATTAATCTCACAAATACTAGCTACCACAACATCGACTATCACACCACCCTAAATTCCAAAGATTAACCCATATCATAATAATAATATATATATAGATTATTATATAATATATATTATAAATAATATAATTAATATTTATATATATATAATATTATATATTATATATATTATATATTAATATATATATAATATATATATATATATATATATATATATATATATATTAAATATTAATATATATATATTATATATTATATTTATAAAATATTTTTAATATTATGGATATATTGAAATTCTTATATAAATTTAGAAAAAATAAAAAAAGTATATATAAATAAATGAAATAGATAGATCTACTAGAGCGTACTAAGTATATATATATATTATAGTAATATATATCATATATAATATAAGTTGTCATATTATTTTATATAGTTAACTGAATAACTACTTTAGGTTAAGTTAAATATATAATAATAACTAAAAAAGTCAATATTAATGATTTGACAGCTATAAGGACGATTTAATTATTTATTTATAAAATAATAAGTTTAATATATATTAATATATATACAATATAAGTGTTAATATGTATAATATCACTATGCGCGTGAGTAAACAAACAATGGCAATCTCATAAACTATATTATATAATATATAATAATATAATGTAATTCAATATAGGAAATACTAAATATAATCATTGATGGTATAGATATTAATGGCATATATTATAAATGATTAGATAAGTTACTTTATGAGTAAACATAAAAGTCTGCTGATCACGTAATTACTTATTTTAAAATTAAATGTTAAAATTTTGGAGGTAGGAGCGTTTATATTATTTAAAACCGATTGTGAACAAATTTACAAAGAATATACGGGCTTAAAAAAACAGCCATATATAATATATAATATATATAACATGAACGAAATAAATAAAAATCATTATATTTAATATATATCAATATATATATTAATATGATATTTAATATTTATATATATAATATATATATAATATTAAATAGATATAAAAATGCTATATAAAAATTATAATAAAATGCTTAAATAATATATACTGATTAACCTGAATTATAGAGGCCGTTAAAAAAATCTAACATATATAAAATTGTATAACGTAGTTAGAGAGGTTGCCTAAGATATTAT
>JABUQX010105708.1:0-42500 GCA_015478945.1 Trachelipus rathkii | reverse complement strand
CGCAACGATACAGCACGGTCGCGACAGCGGAGCCACCAAAAACCAAAAGCCTAGAAAAAAAAACAAATACCAAACAACAGCACAACAGAAAGAAAAACCAAAACAACAACAGTCAAAACAGAAGCAATCCCAAACCGCCAAAAACATTTTATCTTTATTTTTATGTATATATATTCTATTTATTTTCTTTTTTGTTTTTATTTTATTTAGTAAAGAGAAAGAATACAGTATAAATATAAAGAATACTTATATTAGATATCATAAACATAATTCCGAACCATCATGAAAGAAATGAATGGTGCTAACTGTCTTAAATAAAAAACTCAAGTTTAGAATAAGAAATATAAATGTAATTACTTTCCAAGAAGGAAAATCTACACTAGTTTAAAATAAAATAATACGTTGAATGTGTCTAATAATATTTTCTTGAGGAGATCTACATCATATCTAACTATATATAAGTTATAGTATAATACATAGAAAAAGACTAAAAAAACACCCGATATATAGTACAATAATATGTACCAGACATAAAAGTAAATAGTAAATAATAAAGTATGATATATTATATTATAATAAGCCTATATAATAATAAATAATAAAATATTCGTATAAAGAGCATGTATCTACATATAAAGGCAAAGAGACAAGCCAACAAAAATAGCAAGATACAGCCAAAAAGGGTATAATATAAAATATACTATATATATAATATTATAGAGTAATAAATAAATAGTAATACTACTAGCACAAATATTTAATATAATATAAGTATGTAATATATATAATAGTATTATAATATAGATAATGTAGAAGTGTATATGATATACTAATATATGTATATATATATAATATTACTAATAATCATTTAAATAGTAAAGATACAATAGACTAACCAAATATTTAGATAAAAGAAAAGATCCTAAAAATTCAGTATTATATTTTATGTATCTACACAAATTCATACATGACATATATAAATAAATATATAGGTATTATGTATTATGATAAAATAATAATATAATAAATACATTTTATAGAATAAAAAAAACTAGTTATATAAAGAAATAATAATAAGTAGACTATAAGTATAATACCTTGATGATAATCTGAAGTGATTCTAATTAGCATAAGATATAATATATATATAATTTAATATAGTAAACTACTATATAGTAAAGACATACAGGATTAAAACCTCTATATGTTATATCAGTAGTAGATATTAAAGCCTAATATATATAAAAATATAAAGTAAATATAATACTACATATTACATAAATATTATAACAATATACTCACTCACTCAACAAATAATATTATATATACAATATTATAAATATACCTAACCTAACCCTACCCTTATAGTAAAATAAAATATATATGAAATAATAATAAAAATATATATATTTAATAATATAGCCTCCACTAACAACCTATATATACCGTAGCTATCTATAACAATAACTATAGTATATATTTACCATAAAAAAAATATTAATCCTATAATATAATATAATAATAAATATATAGAACCCACTCTAACTAATATATATAATATAATAATCATGATACCCTATAGGAATTATATATAGTAGTAGTATACCACTAAATATATAAAATAATATATTCAAAATAATATTTAATTTAATATTTTTTCAATTCTTCCAGAATGAAATATTTCATTCAGACTCCAATCCCCGAATTTCCCATTAAATTTTAAAAGTTACAAATTTCTCTTTAAACCTCTGTTTTATATGCTTACTATAATATTACTATATAAATCAACATACTAACCTAACTACTAACTTAACTACTACTGACTAACCTTCTGCCTCACATACTACTATGACAACTACTACTACTACTTTTTAAACATATAAAACTATTTTTTAATATAGTGACATCGTGCTTGGATTCTGTTGAAAAAGTTCTTAAAGAGTTTTCAACTTATTTCTCAAAATAATTAATAAACTTTAATATTACTTATGCGTCCAATGAAATTGTATGAGTGACTAACCGGTTCGTAAAAATATGTTAGTATGTAGTAGATAATGAATATGTATGTAGTATATAATGTATGAATAATGCTCGTATGATAATAGGATTGTAATGTATGTATCGTATGTATGTATGTATGTATGTATGTTGTATTTGAAACTATCATGATATGTATGTCCACAAATAATTATGTATGTATGATTTGAAATAACTATGTATGTGTATGTATGTATGCTCATATATTTAATAAAAAATAATGCAAATTATAATATTAGGGTTCTACCCTGCAAAAAAAATAAAAGAACTGATGATACACAACATAATTTTGTAAATGCATTCATTCGCTGCTGATACAAAACATGAACTTGAAATTCATCCAATTATGCGTACAATTAAATTCTTTATCACTTAATAAGCCTGTAAACTTATTAATAAAATAGGTAACCAATTTGGTTAGAAGCAATTCGCATGACACAGAAATATATTTTATAAACTTATGAAAAATATTAGACTATTGCTTTGATTCTATATTTAATATCGAACTAATATATATAATATAGTATACTCACTATATATAATATACTAGAGTATATAATAAAATAAATATATATAGTAATAGTAATAATATATCTATATCAAAAATTGTATAAATACTCGTACACAATATAATAATATAAATATAGTAATAATATATAAACTATGATACTCACGTATATAGGCCCGTCTAAAATAATAATACCCTATGCGAAAACCCGTATTAAGAATATAGAAATATATATATATATATAATAACAACCTATATACTATAGGATACTACTGAACGTATAATATAGTACCTATCAATCTCAAAGAAAGAATAGAGAAATAATATAGACAAAAACCCTATAAGTAACTATATATAATTAGTAAATATACTTATAATAATAAATAGCCAATATATATAAGAACTGGGTGTTGTGACTGAGGAATCTAATGCATGAAAAAAACCTGGAATATGTTCTTGGCAAGGTGCGGTTTTCAACTGCCAGTAGCAAATTTTGATCGCCATCTACATATGCAGCGCAATCAGTTCACGCCTTCTGGAGAATTGCCAAGTCAATTGGAGCCCGAAGTTTGTTGTGGAAATTGCTAATACCACCACCTTAGGCGCATTCGAATAAATGCAGACCCTCATATGGCAATGATGGTCAAAGCCATTTGCTGCCAACAAGATTCAGAGTCCAAAAGCACCACCTGTCACCAGATATTGCCAGCATAACATTAAAATTGCCTGTCATCAAAAAGAACGTTAACTGCCGCTCACAAAAAAAACAATATGCGACTCCAACTTGTATAGACTAAACGGTGATGGATGAGAAAGATAAACAACAGAAAGGAGATGAGCTATCTGATCAATTAATGACAATGTCCGGGCAACTCAACCAAATCCAAGAGTCAAATAGATATCAAAAGAATTTCGTCAAAACACTGAGAAAGACCATTTACTGGCGACTCCTATAGATCAGTGGCAGGAGTGCTGTGCGAGTGATTATAGAAGTGCTAGTGCAGGTGTGTGTTGTAGTGTTTGTGACCGAGGTGTTTGTCATATATATAAATATAAATATTATTGAATCACTATTAACTCTATATTACCTATATTTTACAAATGAAATCAATAATCGAACCCGTCGTTTGCTCAATTTTTTTTCTTTAATTAGACTAATCAATTTTATTAAAAAAATAATTAAAAATAATATTTTCTAAAAGTTTACTAAAGTAATCAGTATAAATTATACAAAAACGGACGGAGAATATATGTTGTTTTTAAAAATAAGAAAGATAAAATTATACCACTGACTAGTAATTAAATAAACCAAGATAGAATAGACCAAATAAAATGTCCAATTTACTCGGGAATATACTAGCATACACATCATACATTATGTAAATAGATAAATACATTGCTGAGTCTAATATTTATTGAAGATAAAAACTCTATAAAGACTTTCATTAATAGTATTATATTAATACATAGTAATATACTAAAAATAAAAGTATTTATTATACACATAGATACAAATAAAAACCAAAGATTAAATAGTAATAAGAACAATATACTATATGTATATAAAAATAAAACATAATAAAATTGTATTAAAGGCATGAATTTTTATAAACTTAACACGAACGAAATACTACGTATGTCTTAAACCAAAGTATAGTAATAGTAAATAGTAAATAAATTACGCTGCACTATAAATACTCCACTATATAACAATATATATATTATAATAATATATAATATATATAACTATATAATACTATTAATAATATAATTCAGTATAATTTGTTATAATATATCAATAATATATAATACCAAGAGTAAAAACCTTGATAAAACTACATTGTTCAACATCTCCACCATTGCAAATTTATCTTAAGTTCATTGCTTTCTGTTTACTAACCTATAAACCTATATAACCTATAAAGCACGTGCTGTAAAACTTTTTAAAACCTACTACTAAAAAAAAAAAATACCCTCATCAAAACTAAATAATATAAATAAATAATATATAAAAATAAAAATAAATAAAGATGAAATATTTTAAAGTATTGTAATACTAAAAAACAATAATAATATATAGATATAATTAAATAATAATTAAGAACATAGAAATAAAATATATATATGTATTGACTGTTCCTGGAGCACCCTTATTATTGGGAAGGTCCATCCCAAAAAATATACCTCCAGGAACCTAGTGACCCCACAGAAAGCGGAGCACGACAGCATCAATCAAGGGAGAAGAGTCGCGTTAATGGTAGGAATCTTAGCTTGACACCCCTTTTAGAGGAGTGATCGAAAGTTTCAGCTCCTTATTAAGGCATCTCGACAGAATAGGCAGGAGATGCATCATTATATATAGTTAGAAGACCTGTACACAACTTATCCTGGAGATGGATTAGCAACAATGCCCGCAGTATATCAATTCTACAGAATAGAAATATGGAATACTTAACTGCGGGAGAGGTATATTGTGGTTTGCTGATGTGTTCAAGAGAGATTACGAGTATTATAAGTATGATTTGGTGGGCTAGTTGTTGAGATGTTGTCCAAGCATCTATGCAAAATATGATTTGAGACATGACTGTTGTTTGGAGAGCGGAACCTCGGCAATATCTAGAGAATGTACTCCAGTATACGACGAGCGCCAACGGGAGAAGGAGGCCCACCTTTTAAATGACGTATTAAGTGAGAATCTTGTGAACGAGTTGTGCAATGGGTGGGAATGGGTAGAGAGCACTTGCAGAATTGCTGTTGTTCCTATAATGTAGCAAATGATGCTGAACTCTGAAATAATTTTTTTCTCTTCGTGTAAGCCTTGAATTAGAAATGTTTTCAGGCAAACCTGTGATAGTAGACAGGCAACAGTTTTGAATTCTTTGTCACTCTTGCAATTTTATTGGTAGACGGAGGTTGAGAGATGTACCAATTTGTTGATCCATTAGTAAATCTTAGTTCTTGAGAATGTTGTACTGTTGTTGTCCTCAGTGTGCGCCATTTATTGATGCTGAAATTCTCGACCGCGACCCAATTATAAGCTCTTTGTGTTGCATGTGTTTATGATGTTCTTCGAATCGTTGACGGCGTGCTACAAAGTGACCAGAGTAGCGCTTGTTGAAGGCGCCTAAATACCTGTAGGATCTTTGGCACTATTTTGTTTAAGGGATCGATGGATATACAATAAATTATCTTACTCTCCGACGCGAATCCTCTACAAGATGATGGTTTATCTGTCAGTATATAGCTGACCCCACAGAAATAGTATAGATGATTTTCTCACAACAGAGGCCTGACACTTACTAGCAAGTCAAACATATACTTCTATGATGCCACTATTAGGCTAGTCATCTCGAGTCATGCAAATCCCAAACAAACTCACACACCCCGGCCCTTACCGCAGGCGCATCTAAGCGCGATTAGGAAACTGAAGGTTCTGTTTGAGTTTTATGCCCTAAATGTCATCTGCAAATAGGTTATAAGCTCTCGGGGAGGTGTCAACAGAAAGCGGTCGTTTACACAGGACATTAGCACGAAAATGGGCGCCCACATATACTCAAACCCTTGAAGAACTCTGTTATCTAAATTTTACTGTTTTATGAGGCGTTGTTTAAGTTTGCTTGGACATCTGTGCAGTCGCGTCTGAATGAAACAGCATAGCCATTTCTTTGCGAATTGTTAAGAAGAATGCAAATAGTGTGTCTGGGTACTAGCTAGTCAGAAAGGCTTTACATAATGTCGATGAGCTAGACACTAATTAACTTCCGTGTGGGACTGGAAGTTTTGCTATTAATGGCATTTAATTATGATTTCCTAATCATCCAGAAAAACAAACGGCCCAGCCCGCAAGAATCCCGACAACACTCGCACAAAAAAACTCCGACCCGCGAAACCAACAAAACACGGACCAAAAACCAGAACACCCACCCCGGCACACCAAACCCCCAACGCCACAACCAGCCAGCCAAGGAAAACGCCAAGGCTCACCAAAGAAAAACAAACACAAGAAAAGACAACAGCAAAAACGAAAACAAGGCCATCCGCACGACCCCACAACAGCTCACAGGCAACCACACAACCTACCCAACCACCCAGCCAGCACGCCGCTCCCACGTGCGAACCCAACCGCACACACCGACACAAAAAAGCACCACCAGCGCCAGGCCCCACGCCCACCGCCACAAAAAACCAAGCAACACCCCACACCAACAGCCGAAAAATCACACCCCAAGAAACCACAAAAACACCGCCCCGGCAAGAACACAACACACAACCAGAAACCGCCGCCAACCAGAACCCCACAGACAAACACAAAAACACAGAACACACACACACACACACAAAAAGAAGAAGATGGAGAAAAAAAAATGAGCGAGAGAAGAACAATAAAAAGAAAATAATAAAAAAACAAAGAAAATAAAAAAGAAAACACAAAAAAAAAAAAAACAACAAAAAGCCAAAACAACACCCAAACACGGGAAAACCGAACGCAAGCCAGCCCACAAACCCCACAACACAACGCACGCCCGAACAAACATGTAGGTGATGTTTGTTAGACTATATAAACCATTTTACATTAACTCTACCAATTAAGTTGACAATTTAAGTTATTTTATTAAAAAAGACTCAAAATCATTGAGTAGGAGCTAGCCTATCCTAACCAATACCCTACCTACCCTATGTATACGCCCCTGATTTATTATATAATATATATAGCTCTAACAAACATCCACACAACAAACATAATAAACGCATTAACAAAAAGTGGTCAATTATAATTGAATATTCCTAGCCATCGACATTAGTAAAGCTTTCGACACAGTACCCAGACACATATTCACTCTTTCTTAACAATTACTAAAAATGGCTATGCAATTTCATTTCCAGACGCACTGCACAGATGTCCAGCAAACTTAAAACCTCAAAAACAGTAAAATTTAGAAACAGAGTTCTTCAATGCCCCATTTTGTCTAATTCCTGTTTAACCGCTTTACAGTTGACAACCCCACAACTTATAACCTATGCAGATGACATAGCCATAACCAAACCAGAACCTTCAGTACCAATCGCTACAATTCATACTCAGAACTACCTAAATCATCTAGAAGTATAGTTGACTTGCAAAAGAATGTCAGCCTCTGCCGAGAAATCATCTATAATCTTGGTCACCACTGACAGAAACCAATCATCATTACACCCGCAAGTAACCATAAATAACACCATCATCCCCTTAAACAAAATATCCAAAATCCTCGGTATACCCTTCACGACAACCACTGTCACGCTTGTAACACCTCAAGATAATGGCAAAACACATATTTCATAAACAACAGCAAACACAAAACTAAATGTCCTACGAAAATTTCAGCAATCAATAAACCACACTGAGGACAACAACATACAAACAATTCTCAAGAACTAAATTAAACTATGGATCAACAATTTGGTACCCTCCAACTCTCAAACCAAGGATCTACCAATAAAGTCAAACAAGTGCTTAGAAATTCAAAATGTTTGCCTTATTTACGCAGGCAGAACAGCAGGCCTAAGCTGGAAACCATTCTAATTCAAGGCTACACGAAGAGACAAAAAATTATTTCAATTCAGCATCATTTGAACATTATAGGAACACAATTCTGCCAAGGCTCTCTACCCAACCCACCCATGCCACAACTCTTCACAAGATCTCACTATACGTCATTTAAAATCCCATCCCTTCTCCGTTGCCCTCTACTACGGAGTACTCTATAGAACCACTTCCCCCTCCTCCCCCACAACAAACAACAGTCATTCTCAAACTCATATTGCAAGATGCTTTGGACACAATACACTCCACACAATAGTCCACCAAATCGAGATCTTATAAAACTCCGAACTCCTTGAAACACTCCCACGCAAACACACCCAAATACACTCCAAAGTAAGATGCAAATCTTCACTCCTATCATAGATTGAAGATCCTGACCGGCATTCACCTCCAAGGCGTCCCAGGAAAACTACAGGTCACAAGGATTCCAACTAAATGATGCCATCTCTCCATTCTGTCGAAGATGCCTAATAAGAGCTGAAACATTCGATCACCTCCTTCCCTAAAATGCCACCTAGTACTACGCCATATACAAAGCATTTCCTCCTGACGCAGAGTCTGTAGTGCTTGCCGCTCTGTGGACGGTCCACTAGGTTTCTGGATATGGCATGGACCCTCCAAAAGATAAGGGATAGCCCAGGCAACAGTACAAAATGAATATGTATATACTATAGATAAAATGATATATAGTATATATATATATATATATAAATCACTATAAGATATATATATTATAACTTATAAATATAATATAATATATAATATATAGCTAATATATAAAACTAACCTAAACATATATAAATATATAATATTTATATATATATGACTATGATAGGCGTATTGATAATCACATAAAATATATATATATACCCATATATAATAATACTATATATAAGTTATATATATTATATATTATATATAATAATTACTATACTATTATACAATACCTCACATATATTAAGATAATATAATACATATGGATCACTATATTACTAGAGAGTAGTCAATAGTATAATAAAATAATATATAAGTATTCTATTCTAAAGCGATCGCGTCACACTATTGGTTACGTAAAGCTATTCGGCAAAAAATATATTTCCTGTAGCACACTCTGTTTTATAATATATTATACTATGTTACAGAGCAACACACCCACACAAAAAAAACCTATATAACATAATAACTACACACCCCACCAAAAAAAGTATATACTATATATTATATATATATATATACCAAATAATTTATTTAAATACTTTAAAAACTTACGAGTCTTCTAATAACCGTTACCATTATTAAATTTATAATTTTAAAAATTTAAAACTACCTTATATATATAAAAGTTATAGATTTCCAAGAAAATTTTAGACCACAATGTATTATCTATTTACATAATGTAATTTTATGCTAGTATACGAGTAATTACAGTTTATTTTCTTATTTATCTTGGTTATTTATTTACAGTATTAAATTTATTATTCATATTTACAAATATCATATATTAATAAAAGTATTTTATATTTATACTGTTATTTTTATTTATATTTATATAATATATCCACTAAGATTTTAATAAAATGATAGTATTAACATTAACATTGATTTTTAAACGACATTTAAAAAAAAAAAATTTCATTTGTAAATATGGTAATATTAATATTATTAATAATATTTATATTATTATATTATGACAAAACACCCACACAACACACACAACACACACCCTGCACACCCAAACACCCACACACCCTGCACTGATCTATAGGAGGCAGTAGGTCTTTCAGTGTTTGACGAAATTCTCTGATATAATTTTGACTTGGATTTGGTTGTTGCCGCATTGCATTAATTGTATCGAAATAGGCATGCCTTTCTGTTTTCCAATCGCTCTCTCACTACATCTGCCATTAGCAGCATTGTTCTTGGTTCGAACCAGTACCCGTTTCTTTATGAATGAGCATGCAATGCTCCTATAACTGCAAAATTATCTCCCCGGTGACAGTGTCTTTTGGATTTTGATCTGTTGCAGCAAATGCTGGTTGACCATCAAGTTGCATATGGCGCGATCTTTGCCCCATTTCATTCGAAGCCCAGGTTCGGTGTATAGCCAACACCGACAACAAACTTCGCCAATGACTGCAATTCTCCAGAAGGTTGAACTGTTGCTATGTAGAGGCGACAAATTCTACTGGCAGTTGAAAACCACCACCTTGCCAACCCGAACATAATTCCAGGTTTTTCATGCATTAGATCCTCAGTAACAACACCAGTTCTTATATATAATATATAATATACAATATATAATATAGCAGTACTATATAGATATCTAATATATATAGTAGCATAATAATAATACGTTGTAATAAGGCATATATATATAAAAAAAGTCAGATGGATATAGTATATATATACTATATATTCATAATACTACTGCCCCTATATATATAGGGCCTATATATATATATATTAGGTAAGTACATATATAGTATATATAATAGTACCTATATACTACACCCTGAATACCTCACCATATATATATATTTACTATATACATATATAACGCAATCAGTATAGTAATATCATTTCTCTTCATTGTAAAAAGTAGTATATATATTATATAATACAAAATCGTTAATATTTGTTCATAAGTTTAAAAATATATTCCTGTATGCAATTGCTTCACAAATTTGATTATTTAAATAAAGTTTACAAGCATTAATAAAAGAATTTAATGTACGCATAATTGATGAATTTAAGTTCATTTGTTATCACACATGTATGCATACAAAAATGTATTTTCAGTCTTTTTATTTTTTATGCAGGTATAATTGAAATTTGCATACTATCAAAAATACATACATACATACATACATACATACATACATACATACATACATACAATATTCCATACATAATACACTACATAAGCATAAACAAAGTAACATACATAGCACTACATACATACATAACAATACATACATTACACCATAGCATACACCAACATACATACATACATACATACATACATACATACATACATACATACATACATACATACATACATACATACATACATACATACATACATTCATGACGCATAATAAAATCTAAAACTTTATTAATTATTTTGAGAAAAAAGTTGAAAATATAGGAAAAGTCTTGAAAAAGAATCCAAAGCACATTACTATATTAAAAAATAGTTATAGTAGAAGTAGAAGTAGTAGTAGTAGTAGTAGTAGCAGAAGTAGTAGTAGTAGTAGTAGTAGTAGTAGTAGTGATTTATATAAGTAATATTATAGTAAGCATATAAAACAGAGGTTTAATAGAAGACTTTGTAAACTTGTTAAAATTTATGGGAAATTTCGGGGATTGAGTCTGAATGAAATATTTAAATTTCTGGAAGAATTGAAAAAATATAATTAAAATTATTTTAAATATATATATATATATAAAAGCGTTATAGCGAACTCAGGTACTATATAAAGAATATACACGTTGATATGAGGTAATATCAATGTATAACTAAACCTAATTCAATAATATATATAATATATAGATATATTATTATACGCCCGTATAGTATATAATAGGTACATATATTATTAGTAGTAGTATATAATATACGTATATTATATATATATATATAAATATATATATATATAAACTCACTATATATAACTAAAATTGTATAATAACAAATATCACATAGTTAATACATACTAGTATAAATATTATATAGCAAATATAAAAGCTACTAACATAATATATTATATATAACCTATATAATATATATAATATAAATACTCTCATATATAAATATATATGTTACATATACTATATATTATAAATATAAACTCATATATATATATATATACTATACTACTATCATATATCATATTATATACTCATATATATATGAATCATAATACTATATATACTATATAATACTATATAATCTTATATTATACTTACTTATACTTAATATATTTATATATCACTATTAATATATACACTATATATATATAGCATATATTATATATATATAATATATATAGTTATATATAATATACCTATATATATATAATTATCTACAATATACGATGATGAAGGATATACTATACCTTTATTCCATATATAGTAATATATATAATATAGTCACTATATATCACCATATATATATATAATATATATATATATATATATATACTAGATATACTCATTCACCTAATCACTATAACTAATTATACCTAACTATATCCAATACCCTTATAATATATATACCTATATAGTATATAAATATACCTTACTATATTATATATCAGCCTAGCCTATAAATATATAACATATATATATATATATAAGCATAAATGTAGATTCCAAGAAATTATTAGACCACACAAACGTACTTATTTATATTAAATAGTGTAATTTTATACTAGTTAAGAGTAATTACATTTTTTTCTTATTTTACTTGATTATTTTATTTAACAGTAGCACATTTATTATTATATATTTACAAATCTATCACATTTTTAAAAGAATTTATATCCCTATAGGACTGTAAATATTTTTCCTTAATATATCCACTAAGATTTTAATAAAATGATAGTATTAATATTAATATTAATTTTTAAACGATATTTAATTAATTTTTTTTTACATTCATTTCTTTTTTTTCATTTGTAAATAGGGTAAGATTATTTTTATTATAAATATAATATTTATATTTCTATATTATGACTAAACACACACACATACACCTAACACATCTCACCTACACACCACACACCAACACCTTACACACCACACACACACCACACACACACACACACACACACACAACACAACACAAACACACACAGCCCACACACACACACACACAATACAAATATATACTTTATATATAAAATATATAAAGTATATTACTGATAATGTGGACAAAGATGACCAATCCATAAGTTACTTAATATATATGATACTTATATGTATCTTTTATTTCTCGACGCGTATGCGCTAACACTGATAAAATGAATATGTAATACAGCATATACAGTTCACACGGCGCGGAAAGTGACTACGACTTTTATTGGCAATAACAAGAAGGTGAGTATGACAACAGCGGCCTTTAATATATACATAACCTGTTATATAAAAATAATAACCTACTATATAATAATAAATACATATAAATATAACATTCAAAACAGCGACCTCAAATATACCTATATATAAAATAAATATAACTGGGCACAATGAGAGAGAGAGAAATTACTATAGATACCTATATATATTAAATATTATATACTATACATAGTACTACAGGTGAAATAAACTAATAAACTAATTTATGATAAATGTGTCAAAAGCTCTGGAACAGAGAGAGAGTTTTGAGGCCACCATAACAGTGAAAAAAAAGAGGGTCTAGTTCCACTGAAAGGCTGAAACCGTACCTGAGTGAACCTGAGTATATAACTCAAAGGACTAGCATCGGAAAACCACTGCGCCCGAGACCAATAAAGTTAATCTAATCAAGAGTGTTCAGGGACATCAAAAGTTGTCTTGGTACCAGAACGGTCAAGAAGATGCCTGGTAAACCAACTGCACAGGTGCGGAACAGTCTAAATCTGAACACGCGGCGAGATAGTAAAATAAATTATATATAATATAATAATCTCCTACCTCATGTAGCCCTACTACTATAGTATATATATATATAATACTATATTACATAAATATATACTATATGATATATATATAACTCCCCCCACCGTAGGGCTAATAAAATAAATATTATTAATACATAAACTACTGATACTCAGAATAATATAAACCTACCCCATATACTCATATTCAAATAATTTCAACGCGGATCTCGCGGTCTCAAGATTAGCCAGCCTCACCTTGTACTCGGATACTTTATACTTAACGTAACATTTTTTTGGAACGAACCGCAAACACCAACAGAAAGCAAGTACTTGGTTCCCTTTGTATTGTACTTGCAGTTTCTAAAACCTGTACCCTGCAGTGTTACCTCTCACCATCCCCTGTACTGGAGCCCCCCTTCCTTTTTTTACTTGCGTAACTTGTGTTTCGTACTTGTACCAATACTTTTTTGAACCAGTAAATTTTTAATTTTAACTTGCCAATATTTTTTATTTTTTTTTATATTTTCTACGTATTGATATTATTTATTTTCACAAAATGATATTCTACACTCAACATGTTTCGATACAATGAATTTAAAAGTATGTCATTAATATTATAATATATAAATGAAATAATGATTATTATATATATATATATAATATAGATATATAGCTATATAAATTAAATAGCTACTGAAGAGGCTAGTACAGTATATATATACCTATACGTTATATATACTGCCAATAAATACCACACTCTATAAATAAACTCTCAGACCCATATGTATACGTGCATCGAAACCTTGTTTCCCCACAAAGACTGGCAGAGTAAGGTGTTGAATCGCCTGCCGAAAACCACCCCGCCACGAAAGTAACATAGGTACACAGAAAGCAGTAAAAAGTAGATAGGAGAGAAATAGACACCAGATTCTGAAAAGAAAGCACAACCCCACCGCCACCGACGCTAGTTTTACACTAACACCTTTATATACCTGCATTAGTGGGCCAACTCGCCCCTGCACGAGAAAATGCCACACCATAGAGGCTTGCACAAAGGACTAAGCGACGGACCACTCACGTAATTGAGCATCTCGACCAATATGTAGCCGCGGTTCATCTTTGCCCAGGTGGGCCCACAACGCATACACCCTCACAAAAGCCCTGCCATTTACTCCTATTATAGACACTTTTTTCTCAGCCCACTGCCTAAATACTACACAATATTCACTCCGTCCCAAGAAATTCTTTTACTGGACAGTCAAATCCACTGGTTAATTCTTCAGATCTACGCACAGCCAGATCGATTACCAACAAACCACCCTACTAAATAACATCTCGAGATCTAACCACCGAACTGATCATTACCCAATTCTTTCCACTATGACCAAACCGTCTAAAACAGTACTTTCATTTACAATACTCATACATTTATCACTTTTTTCATACCATACAACTCTATGTAGTTAATTCTTTACCTTCTAATTATATATATCATATTACTTTACTACACACCATAACACAGCCACTAAGTAAATTGTCACATCTGAACACATGGCTACATAATTAGAATCGATACCTCATATATCCTCCCAGACCATAGTCTACTACTGTATAATAACAAGCAAGGTTAAACCAATAACTTATCGATCAACGCAAGATCAGCTAAAGTTGCAACTCAAAGGACTTAAGTCTCTTTACATGCACTAAAGGGAATTTAAATGAGCACCAGCCTCACTTTCACTGCAAATTCACAAACTTACCTACCTAACACTCGAGCAAATCAGCTATTCCTTTTTCAGTTCCAAAAAATATATAAAGATATAATATTATATATATAGAAAATAATAGATATATAACTTTATAAGTAATAATAAAATATAAATATACTATATATATAAAATAGTAAAAATCCATAATTAGATAAATAATATATTAATATATATATAATATAGTAATATATAATCCTAAAATATTTAACTTTCAGTCACTTGTTCCAGCTGCCTCACCAATCTAGCATAAAAGCTTCACTTCATTACGAGTTACACATTAACCATAAACCTAGTTTTACTCTTATACTACGTTTACTTTCAAACCATACCTTAACCAAACACCTCCAAAATCAATATTTACCAAATTCCTAGAAAACCTCATTTCAGATTCAACCTCAACAAAAACCAATATATATAATAAGAAAATATATATAATAAAATAATATATATAAATAAATATAATAGAAAATATAATATAATATAAATAAATAATCCTGACAAACTAACCAGAGTATAGCATAGCAATAATATATATAATATAAATATATATTAATATATTATAAATAACACAAGATATATATATAGTATAAGGACTGGAGAGATAGGTGATTACATTGGAATTTGGAAAGTTTGCTATAAGCAAAGCGAGTATATAAATGAGGGAAAATAAATAGTTCCTGGGAGGGATGGAGAGAGGTCAATTATTAGTACCTTTATATAAGGGTAGGGAAAAGGTAACTCCTCAAACTCATCATACAACTAGCGAGCAATTAGTTTATGAGCGAGTCCGTAGAATAAGTAGGAAAAGAATATCTCAATGTATCTTGGTCGAAAAAGTGCGTCGACTGACTGAAGGAATGAAATGACTGAGTGGCGGAGAATAAGGTGCATTTAGAGAGGTAGAGGGGGTGGGTAGATGTGCTGGATCAAATCAATGTACATTGAAACAAATAGATTGAGAAAATAGAGGGAGAAGAAGAAAATTGTATTTAGGATTTATGGAATTTATGCAACAGGCGTATAATAGGTGTTACGGAGAATAAATGAATGATGTGGAAAGGATGGATGACAGACGGTTCGGTTAAACGGAGTATAGTGGTAAGATGATAAAAAAGATAAGAAATATACAAATAAAGAAAGAAAATACTGTTGAGGAAATAGAATTCAAAAAGTAAATGTATGGACGCATAGGAGAGCCGGCTGTAAGAATAAATAGGAAGTAGAAAGGAATATATTTAGATATATCTAAAGTAGCGAAGTGAGTAACTGGGATGTGGGAGAATGTCTACCTTGGAGACAATAAACGAATCTTAAGTATAAACTGGATGAGGATTATGAAGAATTAGAGGTAGGAAGGGTGACAAGGAGAAATAGAGATTAGGAGTAAATGATGGAGAAATGGATCGGAAGTGGAGGTAATTAAAAAACTTACACTATAATATGAGGATGATTTGGCATTTTGTGATGGACCAATCATGAGAAGAGAGAATTTGAGAGTGCGACTAGTAAGAGAGATATTTTGGAATAGAGTGTGTAAAAAGAAAGAGGGTTTGTAAAGTAAAACGTAGATAAGAGTAAGTATTTTGGTTGTGAGTGAAGGACAAGACCTCAAGTGGGAAGTTATGTATAGATGGGAGAGCAGCCTGAGAAAAAAGTGTAGGAACTGTAAATTTAAATATTATAGAAAAGAAAACCAAAAGAAAAAAGAATGATTATAGTATGAAATGAATAATGGAGGAGCGGATGATGTGTACCAGAGAGATGTAGTAGAAGAAAATTTCGTAGTAATGGCACGTAAGGGATGCTCAGAATGAAGTTTAAATCAGTGTATTAGTGAGTATGTAAAGGGAAACTAAGTGTTAAGGGCTTCTAGGAGTCTTAAAATGAGTAGTATGTTGTACCCGTTGTATAAATAGTATAGTTAGTGCGGAGCATATGGTAGATCTGGAATAAGAGGAATATAGATTTAAAATTACAATGATGTTCAGAATGGAACAATACCTTAAGGGCTTTTAGTCGTCCAAAAAGAAATGATAAAATGAAGGAAATGAACGTAAATTAGAGAGTTGAGATTCTGGTAGTGAGAGATTGAAGGATAAGTACGTTGAGATGGTTTGGTCATCGCTGGAAAGAGCTGATAAGAGATGATCAGAGACTAAATCGTAGGAATGTCAACAATGATAGTGGTAAGTGTGTATGGAACTCAAATATCGACCGATTGGGAGACAGAAGAAAAAGTGGAATGAGGTTACAGAAAATGAGATCCGAGTGCCCCTGGGAAAAAGCCAGAAAGAGGAAGAGCGAGATCAGAAAGATCGCATGAAGTTAGGCAAGAGGGCGGAGGAAGAAAGGTGAGACAAAGACATGACGTGAAAAAAGAAGCATAGAGTGAAAGTTTTGTGGAGAGGTTATCGGTGTGTAAGCCCCACAAAACTGAGGCCAAGGAATGAAACACCCACATTGATGAAGGGGTCCCCAAAAGTTTTTCCTCAGACACCTTAAGAGAGGAGGGTTAGTCAAATCGCCAGTCGGCCGGTGATGGAGGCGTGCTAGCGGTGGATTTTTCTGACTCCCGCGAGCGCGCTCTCAACTAATCGAACGATAGTAAATAGGAAGGCAGCGTACGGCTTAAGGGAACGTTTTTTTCGACCGCTTCCGCATTCATAATACAATCTAATTAACTATTTTTACTAAGTTAATCCACGTGGGAAAAATATGTTACGCACCTTGCCCTCCAGTACATGGAGGAGAAGAAAGCATGCGGTGGTGATTGAATGATGATGCGAACCCGAAAAATAGTTTATATACATAAATATACTATCTATAAAATACTATAAACCATTATATAATATATATAAGTAAATTATATATACTATATATAATATATACAGATATATATATATATTATAAGCTGATAAATAATTAGAGCTATATAAAAATATATAGCTATTATGAAATATAGAAAGTTTTTTTCATAAAGTAGCTTAACTACCTGTACTCATGTACTTGGATACCATGTACTTGATACTTAGTACTTGTACATTGAAACAAATACTAGAGATAACTTGTAACTCACTATGAATAACAATATGAACCGAATTACTACGCCAAAGATACTGTAAAATGTAACGTGTCGTACTATGATTACTTGAAAAAAATGTACTTGAACCCAACACACTACAAAAATTAATACTATATATTATATATATTATATCATTATACGTATAATATGAATATTATAAAGTATTATATAACTCTACATAAAATATATTATATATTTCTACATACCCAATAAACTAAGCTCAGCAGTAAACATATAATAAACTATAAACTAACTAATTAATTAATTATAAATGTTATGTAATTATAAAAAATAATTATAATAATGATTAATTAAAGTACAAAAAAAAGCCAAATATTGTAATATAATATATATACAATTCAGTTTTAGTAACTTATATATATATATACAACTATTGATAATTATATTAAAATGTAAAAATCTTTAAATTCCATTATTTAATACCTATAATAGATAATATATATAGTTTGACTTTAATAATATATAATATTATAAATATATACCATACGTATAATAACCATAATATACATATACAATAAGTAATAATATACAATATACTGCATCCGATCATGGTTTGATTACGTGTGGAAGAATTTGATATGAATATTTGTTAGAATGAGTATGAGAGTATATAAATAGGTAGATAGAGTAATAACTAAACGTCACATCAACATATTCTAAAAACTATAGGTAAATATACTAGTATATATACTATATAAATGCTATAGTATACTATATTATAATCATAGATCAATAGACTGTGTTCTTAGGAACCTCAAACTTATAAGAATAAAGACGGAAACAGAAACGCTTTATCATCATGTATTTAGGACGTTTTCGGAGTTTATCCAAACCATCATCAGCTAAACATAAATTAAAATATATTATTCAAAATAATATTTATGAAAAAAGTTAAAAATTAAAATTAGAATTATGTATATATAATAATTTAATCATAATAAATAATAAGGATTAAAATTGCATAAACAATTATAATAAAAACCCTAAAAATGAATAAATAATAAAATTGTGGAATTAATTATAGGTATGTGTCGCAATGGAAACAACTAACAACTAATATTTACATTAGATTAAATAGGCTTTTATTTTTTTGCACATACACGAATGTAACACTATAATAATAATAATATATACCATCCACTATTATTATTAAACAAATAAAATGCAATAATGATAGTAAAAATCTTAGAAAAAAAATAAAAAGGAAAATAAATATCTTATATTTACAGTTAAATAAATGAAATATAATAATAATAAATTAGTAGTTAATAGATAAAATAATGAAATCGAAGTATAGATTAAAAAAGTAATACACAAAATTACGGTAGATACTAATATAAGAACGAGACTTTAAGTATTTTAAAACTACTAACCTATATTTAATATACCTGTTCTAGTTGACAAGTCTAGGGCGAAGCCAATGCTACAAAAAATCCCATCATACACACAAAAGAAAACAAACTGACGCTGATTATTATAGCTAGGGAAAATGGGTTGTTGATCAACATTTAAAGAATGAAAAATATAAAATAAACTACGCTCTCATAAAAAAAACCCTAAAAAATAAAAAATACTAAAATATTAAATTATAAGATATTATAAGTAATAAATCATAATCAATATTATTACATTGTAAGATGAATAATATAATGAAATAAAATAAACTATAAATGTTAATAAAATAATTAATACTCACGATACAAGATCAAAATAAACTATAAAAATATAAATATAAATATAAAAATAAACCTCAAATAAAATAAAATAAACACCCAAATTGATTAAAACAGGATTATTATAGTAAAATTATATATAGATAATATAGAGAACCAAAATTAAAAGCAAACAATAGAATTTAATGTGAGAGAGAGCCATCTTGAATTAAGTTGCGCGCTTTTAGTGATACTAGATAAAAACGAAGGCTCTCGCAGAAATCTTCAAAGCGTTCACCCAGTAAATATACATGAACGCGAGAGACCCACCCCTCACGCTTATCCTTCGAGACAGTCATGATTGGCTCTCTGAAATGTGGAGGTGGTGGCTCCTGAATGGCAGAAGCTTTACGGCCGATAAGTTAAAAGTGGGTTGTCTATTTGTTTCTTATATAATGAAGACCCAGATAAGGTCCTTTTTGGTAGAAATTATAAACGCATTCAGCTTGCAGCTGTAAGCCCAGTTCTGCCTACATACGGAGCTTGGCTAGTCCGTCAACTAAGAATAAAGAATAAACTAACTGAGGACCTCGAAATGAAGCCGGTAAATTACTCTTTCATTCTGAAAAAAAACTATTTTATTTTTAAAATCATGCAAGTATAAAATAATTTATATAAGGATGGAAAACACTTTGAAATTGATGTTTGAATGCTTTTAACCCCGAGACTATACGGAGTGTTGCCGCACGACCAAAACCATAGTAAGCAAACTTTTAGATAAATCCTACTTAGCAATGATGAATCCAACACGTCTGGTACTAACTACACCGTACCCAGGAACCCGCTCTCTGTAGGGAAAAAGAGGGAATCTACAAAAGATCTTTAGCGTACAAGTACATATATTAGAGAGTACGATCTCCAGCTGATGCAAATACCATTGAAGTTTAGCAAACTGCAGCGTTTTTACAACATTCAACGTCTGTTATAAAACCCTTTACCAAGATGTTGAAGATTTTGTAAGCTCTAAGAACACCGGCCAGTACGACAGTCCAGACAACTGATATACAGAGAAGGAAGCCCTATGAAAAACAATGGTACCAAGCATAGTTGTGGTAGGCTGTGCGTGACATGCACCGCAAGTAGAAAAAAGCCACCTACTGACGGTGCACTCTGACATTCTAAAAAAGAGAGCAATTGAGTTCTCATTCCTTCCTCCATAAACCACACTGAAAGACCTCTCTGAACTGCGGCGGTTTGAAGTATTAAGGATACGTCATAAAAACTTAGTAAGCATGGGAGTTGAGCAAGGCATTTGTCTTGCCCTCGGTAAAGGAATCAAAAAAAACAATCTGATTACAACATACCTTCTAGGTAGGAGTAATGGCTGTCATCTGAGCCAAAGCCGGACGCAGTCCTCTCAAGTCCAGACGCGCAGAAGATCATCTCCGCCACATCGCTCAGCCATCAAAAAACTGACATCTGGCGGCAAAAAGGTAACAACCGCGGGACGCAAAGCTCTGAAGTCCGGCGCCACCTCCTCAGCACCAATAACCATCTAAATCTGCTGAAGCTGTAAAGATGCCGATTCGACAAGAAGTGAAAAGTGGTATTTCATACGGGAGGTACTTGAGGGGATGATGCAAGCAAGTATCCAAGAATTTCGAAAAGAAATTGGATTTGCTTATTGAGATTAACTAACCTTATGTTCAGTTGACGGAAAAGTCCATTGGTTATGATATTGCGAGTCTCATTAACAGGTATGCTTTATGTGAAACAACTGATTGCTATCTATTTCTCTCAATGAGGATATACTTGAAGCTCATAAAGCCCCCTCAACGACAAAATAAAGAACGAAAGATCACGAAAACTTTGGGAAATAGGAATTCTTTAAGCAGTAGAATTCATTAGTACCTGATAATGACGCTTTGTATAATGGTCAGATGAGACACATACATTGTATTAAGATAGGAACAGAAAACACATCAAAAAGAGAATACGGATCTAGACGGAAAGGACCTGCGTTTTAATATGGATATGGGCAATCACTATATTAGAAGGACCCCACCGGCGGACACTGCAACCATGTGAGTAAAAGATGAGCAGATCATACAAAATCGAGAAATTTCTTTAAACTTCTAACCGATACTTGTTAATTTCATCTTCAATTCTATACAAACCTAATGCCTATAAGAGAATGTTACCTGCGTAAAGCTGAAATTGAGTTGCGTCACTCCAATATCTATGAGAGAAAGTTCTGATATAAGCGCTCCTATCCGAAAATAACTAGACTCCCTTCCTATATCAGAGGGCGACAACACCGAGAGATACACTGGCAGTGTGAGTGCCTCAATATCTCAGGCCATGTCGTTTAGCACATACTTAAAATCGCACCAAAGGAGAAAAGTATAAAGGAGATTAAATTTTAAACGCACAGCTCTCAGAGATAACATTTAAATAGAGGAAAGCCAAATTAGAGCCATGACTCCAAGTAGACCACAGTTCCCTGGAAAGCAGTCTCCCCGTATCATATTTAAGTTGAATTGTTAAATATTGTGTTTTTTTGTATCTAAACAGGTTTGACGTTTTCGCTCCTGCACTTCTGGACACAGACAATAATATCCATAATAAAACTAAGTAGAATCACCGTAATCTTCGAAAGGAAATTCTCCGTAGTGATCTTCAAATTCAGTAGTTTCATTTTATCGACATAATCTCACACACAACTATATAATAACATCTTCGAATTATTTTGATACCATATATCATCACTAATATATATTGACATTAAAACTTGCATTTTTATAAATATATTCTTATATTTAAAAAGTTGCTTCACCAGCTTAGAAACTTAACCAACGCGTTGGTGACAATAATTCTCTCCAATGCAAACGTGGAGATGATATGAGAAATAATCGGCCTGCTCCAAACACAAATAATTATTGTTTTTCTATGACTCTTCACACGGAAACGACACGGATTTCTCTCTGTTTTCCTCCTTTGGCGCGATTTTACAACAATTATGCTGAGAAAGCGCGTGAAAGAATGATGGAACTCAATATATAAGACTATGTCGCAACCTGATTAAAGGAACAAGGCAGTAGCTAATAATTTTGGACCACAGAATCCACATATAGGAAGCAAAACTAATATGTCCAGAAACTTCCTGCTCCCTCAATCATCGCTGAGACAGCCCAACCTACGACATTCAGCTAGAAACTTTACCACCGATAACTATTTAACTCTACACACTAATCTTAAGAATGAACGATATAAAATTAACAACGGCTATTCTTTAGAAGTTAAAGGAACTAGCGTATAACCTCTAATTGCTTCCACTAGACCAAAACACGTACCTCTGACCTTACAGGTCTGCAGTGCCGGGCACCTTCCTAGATATGGATTCGACCCAAAATGGCCCGCCACTGAGCACAACAAACAGCACAGCCCCCTGCATCATTTAGAGCACGCGAATTCTTTCAGCACTAAATTCCTCCCACACCTTAGTCGCGTAAAGCTATCCAAACTTCTCCTAGGCCTTGCAATTATATTACAGCACTTTAACCATGTAATGGAATTTACTCTCTACACACCTTCTTTCAGTTTTCTGATCTTTGTTCTTCTCATTGATCCATTGGTGAGGAGCCGACTTAACATATCGGCCTATGTCAGCCTTTGCATGTAGAATCATTGTTCAACAACATACCTCCGTTAATGAGACTCGCAATATCCAACAACCACAATGGACTATTTCCCCTCACTGACATTAGCGTTAGCAAACTCCAGAATAGGAGCCATCACATTTCGACCCAATTATCTGAACTCGCCACCGATGATACACTTTTCCCCTCTTTAGAAGCGGTACCAGCGCTTGTCAGACGGCCAAGGCATACGATGAGGGTGATAACACATGGCTCACCACTCTGGGCCCACTTGTTGCCAATGCATTTTTGTTTAACGAGCACGTGCGGATCGGCATACCACGAGTACGATTGTTGTGTGACGAACAGCTCTCCTCAGACTTTAAGCCCATTATTACTCAATCGAGACCGGAAAAACAAAGAAACGGGTATAGAAGGCTTATGTTGATGATTGTTTTTGATTTTTAGAGAACAACAAAGTCATGCCTTACAATTTTTAGACTACCTTAACATTCAACCTCAGAATATTAGGTTTAGTATGGAGGAAGAGAATGAGAACTCATTGCCCTTTTAGATGTCAGAGTGCACCGTACCAGTAGGTGGCCTTTCTACTTCCATCTATAGAAAGCTACCACAACTATGCTTAAGAACAAAAGCATTACCACTTTTTTCACTTACTTCCTAGCTGGGATATGCCCCGAAGTTACGTCTAAGAAGCTAGTACATAGCCGCGAAATTTTATGAAGAGAACCTTACAAACTGTCAACAATCTTGTTAGTAAATTGTCATTAAAAGGAAGTTCAATTATTCAACTTCAAAGTCTTAGCTAATGTCAATTTATTTCCAGAGCAATAAACTAAAATTTTATAGTATTAAGAGTTAACAAATTCTTGCCGAAGGACCTTTTTCGCCCCTATAACAGACCTAAATGTGATCATCATTGCCAAGAGTTTATCTATAAGAAGTCCTTACAGAGCGTCCCAACCACTCGAAGCTCGTTAAAAACAATCGTCCAAACATCGAATTTCTAAAGTTTTCTCCATCTCTACTAAAATGTCTATTCTCTCTAACTTGTCAGTGTATACTTCTTGAAAAATACAAAATAGCATTTTTCTCAGCGAATGAAAGCATATGATTGTTTACATCATTGTAGCCTGAGTCCTCTAGTTATATATTCAAGTATTCGGCAATTCTCTTTCCTCGGACTTTCACAAGTCCGACTCTCATGATAGGAACAGCTGGTCTGCGGGCTACAGCTCGCAGCGGAGCTGAGAGATGTCTCACACACAAACTGCCGCCGTCTGTCACTCGCGAGAACAGCGCGCTGCCACAGCGCTATAGAAACAAATAGACGATTAACTTCACCCGAAAACTCTGCCATCAGGACCCACTCTTCAGAGCAGGCCACTCATGATTCTCGAAGGATAAGCTTGCAGTATGGGTGGTTAGTGCTTCACTGCGGCGAGTCAGAGTATATACAATATTGCACGTCTCGAACAATTCTCCCGACGACCCCTGCTTACGATATGTACATAGCGTACAAAGCGCAATTAACTCAGATGGCCCTCTATTTAAATTATTTTTGTTTTAAGTTTTGTTTTAATTAACTATTCTACACACTTAACACTATTCAAATAATCTCGAAGTCACACTGGTGTATCGCATATTTGTAATTATGTTTATATTTTATAATTAGTTCACTATTTTACCACTCCTCACAAATCACCTCTCACTATTACCTCTCATATGTTTATAAGTATTCTATTCGAGATTTGATCATAATTCTCCACATACTATCGTACTAATATATTATTATATTGATAGTCTTATTTAATATTATACCATCATATTTATCATTATATTTATATTTTTTATTATTTATATTTATTTTTAAAATGTACCAACCAACCCCAATTTTCTAGAGCTAATAAAGCACACGCTGTATTTGGTGCAAATACTTATTTGTACATTCTTCAAAGACTGTCAAGGACTAAACACTGGTAATATACATATAGGTTATATAGAGTGATTTATATAGAGATATTTTCTCATATTTTTCTACTATTCTGTTTGATTCTTTATTACTGTGGATATTATAAATTATTATTATTATTATTTATCTATTATTTTTATTTATTATTATTACTTATTATTATTAATTATTATGTTCTATTATTTTATTATTACTATTAATATCCCCCCCGTTAACATTTCATGTACCATTATTATTATTATCGTTATTGTCATTATCATTATTATATGTTATAAGTATTATATAATTAATATTATTGTATGATTGCGTTTCACCATTATATAGTCTATATCTCATTATTGATTGATTTATATAATTAGTCCTTATTTCTTCATTCACTATATAATCATCCATCTCATATTATCTATTTTAATTCTTAATTTTAAATCAACACATAATATTTGTAATTTTAAATTTATGTTTTTATGCTGTCTCTGAATGGGTTTGGAGTAAACTCGAAACGTCCGAGAGATAAATATGATCTATCAAAGCTTCTGGTTACGTTTGCTTTTTATTTCTTGTATAGCATACCACCAAGGTAATATACGTATATATATATATATATGTCTTTATTTTACATATTTATATACACTCACTTCCTTTCTAATGAAGCTCAAGCTTAAACCTTTAAATTCCTTTTTAAAATTGTTTTCAACCAACGCAATAAAATATCTTAATTAGAATGAAAATTAAAAAATGAAGAAAAAAAAAGAAGTTTCTAAATTATACACGAAATTAATCATTTATTTATTCGTTAATTAAATATCCTTTTTTTATTTAAATTAAAAAAAAATTAGTAACTTCGGTCCCATTAATTTTGTTTTTAAATTTATATATTTCCATTTCTCTCACTCTCTCTATATATCATTGAGCTACACTAGGTTAATAGTAACGTATAAACTACTATAAGTATTAGTATCGAAAGATATAATATATAATAGTAGCCAATACACTGTATACTATATAGTGTACAGATACTACTCAATACAACTATATAAATAAGACATATGTGATCACATATAATAATATCAGTTAATGGTATAGTATTATATATTAATACTAGCATATAACACAATTATTAATATATAGTGATGTAGCACTACGTTATACTGAGTCTTATATACGCAAATGAGCTGTTATAGTATATATATATGTTCACACAAAATACCAATATATATATATAAAGTATATATGATAATTATGATATATGTATATATAGATTATATAGATACTATATTATATAAGTAACTATATAGGCACCATATAATATAAATACCTTATATTACTATGTATGCTGCCCCCTAGTATATATATAATAGTAATTCTAAATACTAAAGCAATAACACTATCCAGCCTCAATATCACGCTATACATAGTATAATAACCAATATATATTATATGCGAGAGTACACACCCTACCATTTGACCATATGAAGTGTTAGGATGAGCTGAGAGATTTCACTGCTATCCAGTGCTCAATTGTTATTCCCTTTTATTTATTTTATAATTCTGTCTCCAAACTCAACTAACAATGATAAACATTTTGAATGCTTAAACTACAAAAAAGAGCAGCAAAATTCTCTTATCTCCTCCTTTGTCTAAAACTACCATTTTTGTCTTGATTACAATGTTAAAAACTGCCAGTGAATTTCTTCTACTTTAAAAATTCAGCTGGTGAACTCTCCTTCCATTTCTCTATCCACATTAACGTTGATTAGATAATGCAGCACCCCACCAGTATATCTTGTCGTCTTTGAAATGAATGAACATGGTAGAACATTTTTAAACCTTTTCATAATAATTGTGTTTTTAATTCTTTAGATCTCTGGGTTCCATTGATCACCTCATTTCTGTATGTTGTTCTATCTCTTCGAGTGTTCTGTAGAAACAACAAAGCTATTGAAATGGATATGTTTTTTGCTCTTTGGGGTTGCTAACTGGTCGTACTCCTTTAAATTACCATAGAATGATAAGTGCTTCAATGTAACAGGTCTCTCGAGTTGCCATAACACAAAAACATATCATCCTCATAAAATAAGTAGGGCACCCTATACTCTCTTCCATTCTCCAAATCTATTCTATACACCTTCCCTGCTATCCCTACCTCTAATTCTTTAATAACCCCATACATATATAAATTGAATAACCAAGGAGACATAACACATCCTTACCTCACTCCGCTATTAATATTTAAAAAATATATATATATATATATATATATATGTATATATATAATATATATATATATATATATATATAATATATATAATATATATATATATTATATATATATATATATATATTATATATATATATTATAATGTAATATTGTTTGCTTTAATATTATTATCATTTCTGTCGTCGTCACTCCATTTATTAGACAATCTGATTGGCAAGGAAATTAACGCATGCATAGAACTCACTTAAATTGTTGAAATGAGAAAGACTTCCTTTAGTGAAATAATAATCAATGATGCTCAAATTTAAAGATAGCCATTAAAATTTAATTTCATATATATATATATATATATATATATATATATATATATATATATATATATATATATAATATATATATATATATATATATATATATATATATATATATATATATATAGAGAGAGAGAGAGAGAGAGAGAGGTAGATTAGCGCGCATACTCGCAGTGATGAAATTACCTCCTATTTTGCTTATGGTATGCCTAATGGTTCGCCTTTCTGTTCTGCGTGCATGTACACACTCATCCTCCAGACAACATCTTACAGACACCAACTTTTATCCTCATATCATATACACATACTTAATGTCCACATCCCTCTTCTAGACATCTTACAGATATCCTTATCCCTTATATCCCTTTGGGGGAGAAAGAATTGCCACATCGTATGTTCTGCCTGTCATAGAAGGCGACTAAGGGTTGGGTTGGCTACCTACTACAACTTGTATTTTGACAGGAATGCTAATGCATGCCTCAGAGAAGGTCGTGATCGCCGTAAGCGGCCTTCTATCTTGCGACAAAAATGTATGATCGTATGGGTACATGGAATGTCAGAGGAATAAATGTTTAGGAGAAGAGGAGAGAGAGGTGATGGATGTATTTAGAAAGGGAAAATTTGATTTGCTAGCTGTGACTGAAATAAAGATGAAAGGAAACGGTGAAAATGATTGAAGTGGTGTGAAATGTGTTTGTGCTAGCGTGCAAAGGAGTGAGATTAGGAGAGGAGTTTCAGTTCTGATGAGTAACTTGTGGTATAGAGCTATGGTATATTTTGTGTGTGTGAGTACTAGAATTCTAATGGTTAAATTTAAGTTCAAAAAGGTCAAGATGTGTGGTTGTGACATGTGGTCCATCTGAGGGTAATGTTGAAGAGAGTGCGATTTTCTAGGATAATCTGAATGATGCTTTGGATAGGGTGAGTAGGAGCTTCAGATTGATAGTGTAAGGTGACCTAAATGGTTGGTTAGGTGATCCAAAAATGGATGATATAACAGGTGGCTTTGGGGTGTTGGGAGAAAATGAGAATGTATTCAGATGGACAATCTTAAGGGTGTGTTTGGTGGTAAAAGAATTGATAAAATGAGGAATGAACGTATTAGAGAGTTGTGTGGTGTGAAGAAAGGTGTAAATGAGAGAATAAATGAAAGTATGTTGAGATGGTTTGGTCATGTAAAAAGGATGGATGATATTCGTTTGGTTAAGCGGATGTATAGTGGTGATTGTGCTTGGAATCGACCGGCTGTGAGACCAAAGGGAAAGTGGATTGAATCAGTAAAGAAATGCGTGGAGGAGAGAAATGTGAGTTTGGCAGAGGAGAGAAGAAAGGTGCATAATAGGAGTGAATGACGGGGTTTTGTGTGGGGGTATGGTTGTGAACCACCTGGGCCAAGGGATGAACCCCACATTGAGTAGATAGGATAGAAAGGGTCCGTCGCGGTCCAGTGAAGCTCTAGGGTGGATTTCTTACCGACATAAAAAGGTTATTAAGGGTGCGTAAGACTTTGCTTTCTTTTCGACTAGCGTCATATTCTTCTACTACTTTTTCTGTTTCCGGTGCAGTTACGACCTTACCCCCAGGTCTTGGTTGAAAAGAAGGTTGCATTATATATATATATATATATATATATATATATACTATATAATATATATGTATATATACATAACTCTATATATATATATATATATATGTATTATATATTATATAATATATATAATATATATATATAATATATATATATAATATATATAGTAGTATACTATCATTTATCTACGTACTCTCTAATACGATTCATAGTTTATATAAATATAATTCTTTCTATGCTATATTATAATATTATTAGGCCGAATTTTCGACCACCCTCACTGCTCTGTGAATGGCAGTGAATCATAGAATAGTCAAGCACTGTTAAAAAGCTCAAAATGGGGTTGGCCAGCTCTGCTCGGCCATCGAAGTTTGAACAGCCTTCGCGTTCTGTCGGCGGAGCGTAGACTCGAACGTCTCTCTCTTCCTCTCCTCCCGATTTTTATATTTCATTATTTATTATTATAATTATATTATTCAGTCTTATATGTGGGTGAGTGGGAGTGTGAATTTATTCATTATTATTAATCATATTAATTCACTTATTATGTTATTATTACATTGCTAATTATTATGTATTATAATTATGGCTATTGATTATTTATTTTATATTAATTATGTATTATATATTATATTATTATTATGCTTAATTATTATTATTATTATCTATTATTTATTATTATTATTATTATTATTATTAATTATCATTATTATTATTTTATTTATTATTATTATATGATTTTTATTCATTGATATTTTGTACATATTTCTTTTCAAAACAGAAGGAAATTTTTAATATTATTCTGGAATAAAAATAAAACTATTGATTTAATTATATGTACCAAGCGTTCGTCCGAATACTTCGAACATTTTCAAGGAATTTATTTTAAAATATTTAAGAAATTGGACATCCTTTTATATTTTAATATTCATTACTGCGTTTATGTCTTCCTTAAGAGCAATGGTTCCCCGAGGCGCAATTCATAAAAAGTCGTTCTTTCTTGTTGATGATGGAAAAAGCTTTGCTTTTATTTTGTTATCGGGGATTTTTGGTTTGTCTTTTTTAAAATGTTGAAATACTTTATATCGGCTTTGTGTTATGTTGCCAACATTCTCATGGTTGAGGTATTTGATGTGTATTGATATAAGAGGAGTTACATTCTACTTTAAGAACATTGAAATCGGTACACAACGCTACTACTCTCACCATCCAAAATAGCTTCACGAGTAGAGAAGCAAGAGCTCAGTTTCAATGGCTTATTATAAGATCGTTAAATAAGCTCTAAACTATGTACTATATAATTTCCAATAGGTATGAAATTTAATTTGAATTTTAAATTAGATCTCAGTAGTAAGTGTTCGTGTTTTATTAATAAAATATTGATATCATGAAGTCTTGATGAAATACCCTTGGCAAAATAAAATTTATTTATTAAAGTGTTCTTTATAATTTTCTCTATAATGTACTGGGGGAAGATTTTGTTTATTAGATTCTGTGTTATTCTTTTAATTTCTATATCAAAAAGGGTTCAATCAAAAGATATCTTAAACGCTCGTTGTACTAAAGTCTTTATGATAGCAATTTTCTAGTTTAGAGGAGTGGCAGATGTCGAAATTCAAGTATGTTCCTTTATTTGTAAATTTAACGTAGACACTGCTATCAATCTTTCCATTCTTTTTAATTTTAATGTTAACATCTAAGAAATTAATATAGTTATTTATTATTATTATTATTATTATTATTATTATTATTATTATTATTATTGATTATATTTATTATTATTTATTATATATTTATATTATTATTATTTATTATTATTATTATTTATTATTATTATTATTATTATTATTATTATTATTATTATTATTATTATTATTATTATTATTATTATTATTATTATTATTATTATTATTATTATTATTATTATTATTATTATTATTAATTATTATTATTATTATTATTATTATTATTATTATAATTATTATTATTATTATTATTATTATTATTGACATTATTATTATTATTATTATTATTATTATTATTATATTATTATTATTATTATATTATTATTTATTATTAATATTATTTTATTTTTTTTTTTATTATACTATTATTTATATTTTCGTTATTAACCAAAAATACTATTCTTAGATATTTTTGAAATGTATTATATTATTATTATATTAATTATTATTTTATTATTATTTATTATTATTATTATATTTTTATTATTATTTATTATTATTATTATATTATATTAATTATTATTATTATTATTATTTTATTATTTATTATTATTATTATTTATTATTATTATTATTATTATTATATTATTATTATTAATTATTATTATTATTATTATTATTATTATTGTTGAATAATATTGTTCTGTAATTGAAAATATATATAATTATATATATAAATATATTATATATATATATATATATATATATACTATAATAATATATATATAAATATATATATATTGTATATATAATATATAGTAATTATATTATATATATATATAAATATATATATATATATATATATTAATATGTATATATATATAATATAATTATATATATATGTATATATATATATATATATATATATAAATATATATATATATATAAATATAATATAAATAAATAAATATAAATAAATATAATAAATATATTTATAACTCATAATTTTATAATAGTATTATTGATAATATATATATATGTATTATACTATCATATTAGTATTCTATAATATATAGTATAAATATAATTAAAATTTATACTATCATATATATATATATATATAATATATATATATAGGTTATATATTATATAGGTTATATATTACCATATACAACGAGTAGGTTTATATATATATATATATATATATATATAATATGAGTATATATATACTATATTATAAGTATCTCTTTATACTAACATCATATTATAATTCATTATACCCTATATTAAGATACTATATTTATATATTCTGAGCTATATATATATATTAAATATACCCAATCACAATTAAATTAATATAAACAAAATAATAACTAATAGTGAGATTAAACTACTATGATATGTCTATTAATAGATAGTGAGAAGCATTTTTATAAATATCTGAAATTGACGGTGAAGGAAAACGTGCCACCGCCAAACTTGAACTCTCTCGTTCGTTTGCAATAAGGATCAAAATGCGTGGTTGAAAAAACAAAACTTTTTGTTTCAACAACCTGCGTTCAACTTGTTTTTACTTGTTTTCTTCGTGACATTTCTGTCCTCTTCGAATAAAATATTGTAACTCTGTTTCTTGTCGATACCAATTTCTTATATGAAATATATATATATATATATAGTATATATATATATATTATAATATATATATATATATATATATAATATATATATTATATTATATATATATATCTCTCTCTCTCTCTCTATATATATATATATATATATCAGTGGCGTAGTTAAGGGATAGGCTGGGTAGGCATTGCCTATCTTATTTTTAAGAAAACAAATTAATAATTAAGAAAAACAAATAAAAAATATAAAAAATTGTTTAATATAATAAGAAATTCATTTTCAAGAAAAGATTAATCGTCTACAAGGACGTCAACCTAGCACACTAGGAAATTGACTGTGTGTCCTTAGTCTCTACTAAGGACGTCAACCTAGCCCACTAGGAAATTGACTGTGTGTCCTTAGTCTCTACTAAGGACGTCAACCTAGCCCACTAGGAAATTGACTGTGGGTCCTTAGTCTCTACTAAGGACGTCAACCTAGCCCACTAGGAAATTGACTGTGTGTCCTTAGTCTCTACTAAGGACGTCAACCTAGCACACTAGGAAATTGACTGTGTGTCCTTAGTCTCTACTAAGGACGTCAACCTAGCCCACTAGGAAATTGACTGTGGGTCCTTAGTCTCTACTAAGGACGTCAACCTAGCCCACTAGGAAATTGACTGTGGGTCCTTAGTCTCTACTAAGGACGTCAACCTAGCCCACTAGGAAATTGACTGTGGGTCCTTAGTCTCTACTAAGGACGTCAACCTAGCCCACTAGGAAATTGACTGTGTGTCCTTAGTCTCTACTAAGGACATCAACCTAGCCGACTAGGAAATTGACTGTGTGTCCTTAGTCTCTACTAAGGACGTCAACCTAGCCCACTAGGAAATTGACTGTGTGTCCTTAGTCTCTACTAAGGACGTCAACCTAGCACACTAGGAAATTGACTGTGTGTCCTTAGTCTCTACTAAGGACGTCAACCTAGCCCACTAGGAAATTGACTGTGTGTCCTTAGTCTCTACTAAGGACGTCAACCTAGCCCACTAGGAAATTGACTGTGTGTCCTTAGTCTCTACTAAGGACGTCAACCTAGCCCACTAGGAAATTGACTGTGTGTCCTTAGTCTCTACTAAGGACGTCAACCTAGCACACTAGGAAATTGACTGTGTGTCCTTAGTCTCTACTAAGGACGTCAACCTAGCCCACTAGGAAATTGACTGTGTGTCCTTAGTCTCTACTAAGGACGTCAACCTAGCACACTAGGAAATTGACTGTGTGTCCTTAGTCTCTACTAAGGACGTCAACCTAGCCCACTAGGAAATTGACTGTGTGTCCTTAGTCTCTACTAAGGACGTCAACCTAGCACACTAGGAAATTGACTGTGTGTCCTTAGTCTCTACTAAGGACGTCAACCTAGCCCACTAGGAAATTGACTGTGTGTCCTTAGTCTCTACTAAGGACGTCAACCTAGCCCACTAGGAAATTGACTGTGTGTCCTTAGTCTCTACTAAGGACGTCAACCTAGCACACTAGGAAATTGACTGTGTGTCCTTAGTCTCTACTAAGGACGTCAACCTAGCACACTAGGAAATTGACTGTGTGTCCTTAGTCTCTACTAAGGACGTCAACCTAGCCCACTAGGAAATTGACTGTGTGTCCTTAGTCTCTACTAAGGACGTCAACCTAGCCCACTAGGAAATTGACTGTGTGTCCTTAGTCTCTACTAAGGACGTCAACCTAGCACACTAGGAAATTGACTGTGTGTCCTTAGTCTCTACTAAGGACGTCAACCTAGCCCACTAGGAAATTGACTGTGTGTCCTTAGTCTCTACTAAGGACGTCAACCTAGCACACTAGGAAATTGACTGTGTGTCCTTAGTCTCTACTAAGGACGTCAACCTAGCCCACTAGGAAATTGACTGTGTGTCCTTAGTCTCTACTAAGGACGTCAACCTAGCACACTAGGAAATTGACTGTGTGTCCTTAGTCTCTACTAAGGACGTCAACCTAGCCCACTAGGAAATTGACTGTGTGTCCTTAGTCTCTACTAAGGACGTCAACCTAGCCCACTAGGAAATTGACTGTGTGTCCTTAGTCTCTACTAAGGACGTCAACCTAGCACACTAGGAAATTGACTGTGTGTCCTTAGTCTCTACTAAGGACGTCAACCTAGCCCACTAGGAAATTGACTGTGTGTCCTTAGTCTCTACTAAGGACGTCAACCTAGCCCACTAGGAAATTGACTGTGTGTCCTTAGTCTCTACTAAGGACGTCAACCTAGCACACTAGGAAATTGACTGTGTGTCCTTAGTCTCTACTAAGGACGTCAACCTAGCCCACTAGGAAATTGACTGTGTGTCCTTAGTCTCTACTAAGGACGTCAACCTAGCACACTAGGAAATTGACTGTGTGTCCTTAGTCTCTACTAAGGACGTCAACCTAGCACACTAGGAAATTGACTGTGTGTCCTTAGTCTCTACTAAGGACGTCAACCTAGCACACTAGGAAATTGACTGTGTGTCCTTAGTCTCTACTAAGGACGTCAACCTAGCCCACTAGGAAATTGACTGTGTGTCCTTAGTCTCTACTAAGGACGTCAACCTAGCACACTAGGAAATTGACTGTGTGTCCTTAGTCTCTACTAAGGACGTCAACCTAGCCCACTAGGAAATTGACTGTGTGTCCTTAGTCTCTACTAAGGACGTCAACCTAGCCCACTAGGAAATTGACTGTGTGTCCTTAGTCTCTACTAAGGACGTCAACCTAGCCCACTAGGAAATTGACTGTGTGTCCTTAGTCTCTACTAAGGACGTCAACCTAGCCCACTAGGAAATTGACTGTGTGTCCTTAGTCTCTACTAAGGACGTCAACCTAGCCCACTAGGAAATTGACTGTGTGTCCTTAGTCTCTACTAAGGACGTCAACCTAGCCCACTAGGAAATTGACTATGACTGGGCACCACCGACCAAGCAGTCAGGCCAATCGATAGTACCCCTTAGCGTTCCACTCAAAGGTCGGGAAACCGGAAGGTTTGTGAGTAGTCACACTACTCATGAGAACTGTCCTTAATCAAACTAAGGACTGCCGCCAACCTAGTCTCACTAGAATTGACTAAAGTAAAGTTCGGCTGAGAAGATAATACTTCTCGAATATAGTAGAACTATAATTGCCTATAGAGAAAGCCTGGAATTGCATTCCAGTCGCTTTCTGGAAATCTAAGGCTAGGTATCTAAGTTATTAGGTGAAGAAGTTTCAAAAAATATAATTCTAAATAAATAAGATTAAACCCAAAATATTGTTTACAAATGCTAAATAAATTAAAATTAATAATTATAACAATATTATTCGTAGCTTTATAAAAAATGGGGTAACAAATATATTTTCAAATATTATTTATATTACCTCTGCAAGGTATATTAAATATTTAATAAAAATAGTTAAGCCAAACATAAATATTTAACAAAGATAGGGTACCCTTAAATAACTAAATAAATAAATAAAGAAACAAGTAAATAAACCAAATAAATAAATAAACAAGTAAATAAACCAAATAAACAAATAAAATGAAATAACTAGTTTTAAATAATTTCAACACCAATACATATATTATATATAGTATATATCCTTACGAAATACCCTATATAATTATATATATATATATATATATATATATATCCTAGTAATATTATATTATGATAATATATATACTCTATATTATTATTATATCATATTATATAATTATATATATATATATATATATATATATATATATATATATATATATATATATAATATATATATATATTATATATATATATATATATATATAATATATATATTCATAGTGTAGTATGATATTATATAACTATATATATATATATATATTATATATTATTTCCTATAAAATAAAACTAACAAAATTAATATGATTTTCTTAAGGAAATCAAATAATAACTTAATTTTATAATATACTGAGATTTTAGAAATATATAAGAAAAAGTGTGTAAGTGACCACTATAAATTAAGGAAGAGATATAAAAATCATGTTCAACAAACGTCTTTTTAGAGGAGCTCAAAAAGTCGAAAAAGGGGAGTTAAAGCTATATAAATAACAAATGTATAAAAAGTTAATTTTAAATGGAATGAAAATTAAATAAATAAATTACTGAAACTAATCCACAATAATATATATATATTATATATAATATATATATATATAACCTATATATATTATATATATATATTATATATACTATAATTAATATATATATATATTATATATATATATATATTATATAAGTAGTATATATAATATATATATATATATATAATATATATCTATATAGTAAAAATATATATAAAACATATATATAATCATTATATAATATATATATATATATGATTCTTTAGAAAAAAGATTGAGGATGGAGTTCGAGGACAAGATTGGAAAATAGCAACACGGTTTCAGACCAGGAAAAAGTACTACTGACCTAATAATATTTTACATGAAGATGCTGACAGAGAAAATCATAGAGTGGAATGAGAATGCGTATGCTGCATTCATAGACTTGAGAAAGGCATTCTCCAACATTCTAACACCATCTCCTGCCACCCCCACCTCTAATTCTTTCATAACCCAATCCATAAACAAATTGAATAACAAGGCATAACACATCCCTGCCTCACTCCGCTATTAATAATAAAAAAAGCACTTTCGGCTCCATTTATTCTTACGCACGCTTCCTATTCGTACATACACACTTTTTTGATTTCCATTCAGAATCTACCACCTACACCAGCTATATCACTATCTACCTGCCACCAGAGCTTCCCTATAATCCTTATCATACGCCTGTGCAAATCCATAGAACCTAAATTCAAATTTATTCTTCTTCTCTCTCATTTTCTCAATCATTTGTTTCAATGTAATGATTTGATCCACACATCCTCTACTGCTTCTAAACGCACCAATCAGTCCTTCAGTCACTCGACGCACTCTTTCGACCAAAATATCATCATATATCTTCCCTACAACACTCAATAAACTAATTCCTCTATAATTCCTAAAGTTACCCTCATCCTCCTTACCCTGATATAAGGGTACTATTACTGCTCTCCTCCAATCCCTTGGACCTATACCCTCCATAAACGCTTTGTTGCACAGCTTCCAAATCCACTTAGTCACCCTCTCATCTCCGTTCTTGATCATTTCACCAGCAATTTCATCTATGCCTGCAGAATTACCATTCTTCAACTTTCTCACTTTACCCATTACTTCCTCCTTACTAATGACCTCATCCCCAAAATACTTATTCCCTTTTTGCACCATCAAACCCACACACATTTAATACCACCTCTTCATTACTGCCAATGTCATTTAGATTTTCGAAGTGTTCCCTTCACACTCCCCTCACATCCATTGCATCAGTTGCGAGAGCACCATCCATATTCGTTATTCTAAGCAGATTCCCCTTATTCTCATTCTTATTTCGCTCATCCTTACAGACGAGCTTCCTATTCCCTTGTAAGTCACCATTCATCCTCCTTCAAAACTGTTTATTTATCTCTTTTTTTTTCCTCCTAAGTATTACTTTTAGTACTCATTTTTTCCTCCTTATATAATTCCAAACATATTTCTTTTGAAACCTCATCATTGCCTTTTAGTACATGCAACCATGTTTCTTTTTTACTTTTAACTGCTTGCATCACCTCTTCATTCCCCCACTCACTGTTAACATTCTTGCTAAATACTTTAGCACATGAACATACTTCTTTTTCCCTGCTAACAACCGCTTCCTTAATTTGCTTCCAGATTTGTTCAGTTTCAACTTGTTCACATTCAACTGATTTACTTGCGAGCGCTTTTAAATACTTATCCCTATTACCTTGTTCACTTAACTAATCACTCTTAATTCTACCCACTTCCCTCCTTATCACCTTCCTCTCCATCCAAGTCTCCCTTAACTTAATTTTAAATAAAACAACAAAATGATCCGGATTATCCCATTCCTAACTCCCTCGCTCCAACATATCCTTCTTAACCTACACAAAATCAATCATTCTTTTCACTTCGATACTATTTCTAACTGCACCAACATCTCAGCTGTTTACTATATGAATATTCTTGTGTTTAAAGTAAGTATTACTTACACATTACACACATTCCTCTCTCCTCACAGAAATCAATCACCTTCCTACCATTCTCATTTTATCCCAACACCACAAAGTCACCTGTTATACAGTCCCTTTTTTGATCACCTATCCAACCATTTAGTTCACCCAACACAATCAATCTGAACCTCCTACTCACCCCATCCAAAACATCATTCACATTATCAAAGAAAATCGTGCTCTCTTCAACATTTCCTTCAGTTCTACCATACGTCACAACCACACATACCTTTTGACCTTTTCAACTAAATTTAACTATTAGAATTCTAGTACTCAAGCTCACAAAATCTGTCGTAGCTCTATAACGCAAGTCACTAATCAGAATTGCAACTCCTTCTCTTCCCCTCTCATTTCTTTCCACACCAGCACAAACACATTTCTCACCACACCCCTCATTTTCACAGTTTCCTTTCATCTTTTTTTCATATATATATATATAATATATATATATATATATATAATATATAATATATATATATATAATTATTTATACTGTAAGAATGTTTACTTAAATAACTAATATAATAAATTATAACATCATACCTTTATTGTTTAGCTGATCATCAATATAATTATGAATAGAAATAATCATTTTAATTATATATAATATATATTATAATTAATATATTATATAAATATATAATATATAATATTAATATATATATATATATATATATTAATAATATAAATCACTCAAATCCCTGTGTATAAAAGGTAAGATAATTTGTTTAAAATCCATGGTGGGTTTGGGGAAAACAAATCTCCAAACATATTCGAGAATCAACATGTTCCGTAACACGGTGTTTGAAATATGTGATAAAAAGCCAAAGAGATGGATTAGGCAAATTTGAAGAAAGAGAAAAAAAAGCTATATTCTACTCACTTACCATGATAATAATACTGGACAATGTAAAGAAATTTGTTAGTATTGAAAAAATCCGGTAATCTAGTAAGATAATAAAGTTGAGGGTCTGAGAGCACAAAAAAAATCTCTCAAAAGAGGATTGATGTGTCAACTTTACACAACACAATAATCACACATTATTATATATAATTTACATATATATATATATATTATTATATATTATATATATATATTAATTATATATATTTAATTTAATTATATAACATTTATATATATATATATATATATATATATATTATATATATATATATATATATATAATATATAATATATATTATATAGTATAGTATATTATATATATTATTATTTATTTAATATATTATATATATAATATATATATATATTATATCAGGGTGAGCTGAGTGGCGGTTTTATTGCAATTTTGGAAATAGTTCTCACCAGATCATTAATATATATATTATATATATATATATATATAATATTATATATATATAAATTAATATTATATATATATATCTCTGACGTATATTAATAATATATATATATATATAATATATATATATATAATATATTATTATAATATATATATATATATATTACCTTATGGTAATGTGATGTACAGAAGGTTTGAGTGCATATCACTCCACTCTTATTTTTAATGTAATAGATAAGTTCACAGTTAGATAGTATATACTCACTCAGAGAGAAATCCAACATTAAGTTATTAAAAAAGACTCGCTATATCAACACATCTGAAAAGTATAACAGATGCCTCTCAAAAGAGTTGGTTAATAAAATACTACCCATTAAGTGGAGATTTGTTATTTAAAAATAAAAAAACTTCAAAATTATTTTTATTTTTTTTATAATCATACATAGATATTATTTACTCATCTGAAAATAAATAAAATTGTGAATAGTAAAATTAAGTTAGGTCAATATAGCGATAATTTGAGTTAAATTCTACTCACTTAGAAAAAAATGTTTACAGCCTCTGAAAGTTTAAAATTTTTTCCAATAATGAACTTTCTTATAATATAAAATATTTAGTGTAGTTTTACGTGCTATCGTTTTTAGGCCATTATTTCTCAAGTTCATGAGGTGTTGTTTAATGATAAATTATTGTTATTATATCTATATATAGGATTTTTTCTTCTGTGTATTACATATACCTAACATAAAATAACTTATTAATAATATATATTATAATATATAATATATAATATCCATAACCTGTAATATAGAGTGAGGTCCTAGAAATGAGACCTATACTACTGGATCTCTGAATCTAATATTATGAAAGTCTTATGAGTAGTATTATTTTTATTAACATCATATGAGAGGCATGCTATAACTTATTTTTTTCCTAAGAGAGCTAGACATATTTTCGTTTTCACTATTAGTTCAACTATTATTTTTTTATTGGATAAAGATATTATCAGGTCAAGGTCAGGTAAAAATCGGGTATATATATATATATAGTATATATATATATATATAGTATATATATATGATGATACAAACCCTCTGGTAACAATTTACACATATTAAATATATTTATATATATATATATATTATATATATTATATATATATTATAATATTAAAATATAATATATATATATATATATATATATATATTAATAATATATTAATATATAATATATATATATATATTAATATTATATATATATATATATATATATATATATATATATATTAATAATATATTTAATATATATCCATATATATATTAATAATATATATAATTATATATATATATATGATATGTTTATTTAATAATATATATATTATATATATATATATATATATAATATATTATTATATGAGTTAACATGTTGAGTGATATGGATGACCCGCAATACTATTGAGTTATATTTTATTTTTATGTTTGAATAAAAAATTAATAATATTGACTGTATTATAATTATTTGAACTAGAAATTGCTTGTAGTTCTGATGATATATGTTGAATCAATTCCTGCTATTTACTCTTTCACTCATTTCAATTTATTCAATTTTCTCCTTTAAAAATTGTTAATTATTAACTTGATGATATATATTATATATATATATATATTATATA